>APFE031188330.1:2504-19312 GCA_000404065.3 Pinus taeda
CACCTCCTCCTCATCCTCCACCTCTAGCTCCTCCACCACCTCAACCTCCACGACCTCCTCCACCACCTTAACCTTAACCACCTCCTCCTCTACCTGCACCTTAACCTCCACCTCCACCTCCTCTACCACCTTCGCTTCCACCACCTTCTCCTCCTCCTCTGCCACCACCACCACAACCACCACGACCTCATCCTCCATCACCTCCCCAACCTCCACTCCCTCCACCTCCACCACCTCGTCCACCACCTATGCTTCCTCCTCCTCCTCCACCACCTCCTTCTCCTCCACCTCCATCTCCTCGACCACCTCAACCTCCACCACCTCCTCAAAAACCTCTACCTTCACCAATTCCTCCTCCGCCTCCACCACCTCCTCCTCTAACTCCACCTACTTCACCTCCACCACCACCACCACCTCCACCTCCTTCTCCACATCTCCTCCTACTCCACCTCCACCTCCCCATCCACCCTGACTCTTGAGAAAACCTTAAAAAAAAATTCAAAAATACATATCATTTCATTCTCTTTATTTACAATACTTATTGCTTCATTCTTTACACTGATAATTTAGATATCAATATATACATGATGATATAACAAATAATACGTATAACAATTTGCAATATAAATAGGTAATTATGAGAACAACAATTTAATTAATTTTTTTTGTAAAAAATTGATATAAATAGTATTAAAAAATATTTAGAAAAATCAATCAACTAGTATTCTTATTTTCTAAAACTTTTTAAAATCAATAAAGTAATTATATAAAATCATTAAAAAATAAAATAAATAAAAACTCCGAAAATAAAAATAAAAATAAAATTCTTAAAACTCGAGGTAACATACAAACACAAAACACAACCAAACTTCATAAAACCTCCACTAAGTACGATGGAACACCAATAATAATGATATCATAATCTCACATATGTCATGTCAAATGGAACCAAATAAGGTTAAGGTGGGTGAAACAAAGGATTACATAAAGAACTCTTTGTATGCCTTCAATAACTTGGTGGCTACAATGTATGTCTAATGTATTGGTGTATTTCTAATATATTGGCTCACTAAGATGTATTTTGACACCTTCATTCAATTTCAACTATTATAACAAAACAAAAATTATGATATTGAAAGAGTTGTGAACATCAAAAATTAACACAATAGACAACATTTTCGTGTTATATTTAGGAAAAAATAAAAAATAATTCTAACTATTTTAAATTTATTTTTGTATTAAAAATTTAAAAAATATATAATTTCAGTGCCAAATTCCCATTCAAATAAAAGGAATTGAATCTATTTTCATATTAAAATATAGTTTAACAAAGGAGACATCAAAGCATCACCCACCCAGTAAACTTTTCCAATCCGTCCTTTGACAAACCCCCAAAGAGATGAATGTTTTCATAGATTTCTATGAAGTTAACGTCTTAATCTCAGGTTTTGGATCATAAGTTTGTGGTTACAGGTACATATGATTGATGTCTTAGTAACCATAACACAAAAATTCAATCCACACGATTGGCCCAATATAGTAATTGAGCCTATATAGTAATTGAGGACTAATCTTGATGAATAAGCGGTCAGAGTTTGCAATGGGTGAACAAAAGCATAATATAACACGAAAAGAATCAATACGTATTTCTCATAGGTGCAGAAAAAGAATTATAAGCAAGTGCTCAACATTTCAAATGTGCAGACAAAATTATCCATAAAGGCTGCTATGCATAGTTGCATGAAAAAATTATACGCCTACTTTAAAACAAGGTTCAAAGAAGATGAGTAGTTTCAAATGTACAAACATAATTATTCACAAACTATATCCATAATTCCATGGTTTCAAATGTACAAACAAAATTATTCACAAACTATATTCATAGTGTCAGAGAAAAGTTATAAACCCTACTTTAAAACCAGGGTAAAAAAGAAGGCATGATTTCAAATGTGCAAACAAAATTATCCATAAACAATATCCATAAGAAAAAGTTATAAACCCTACTTTAAAACAAGGCTGAAAAAGAAGCATGATTTTAAATGTGCAAACAGAATTATCCTAAACGATATCCAGAGAAATAGTTATAAACCCTACTTTAAAGCAAGGCTGGAAAAAAATCATGCAAACAAAATTATCCCTAAACGTTATCCATAGTTGCAGATTTTTTTTTATAAACAACACGTTACAATAAGGATTTTGCAAACAAAATTATCCTAAACCCGAAAACACATGTCTTCACACGTGCAAACAAAGCTATCCATAAAAGATATCCATAGTTGCAGATTCTTTTTTATAACCATCACTTCAAAACAAAGATCGAAGAAGAGGAGGTGTGCACACAAAACTATCCATAAACGATATCCATAGTTGTAGAAATTTTTTATAATCAATACTTTAAAACAAAGATCGAATAAGTGGAGCATGCGTCAAGAATGTTAAGATAATTTGAATGAATAGAAATTGCCTCTTACCTCCAACTTGATTTGAAATAGAGTTATGAGGTGCTAGCTGGGTTGAGCGTGAATCGCACACACGACTTTCATATATTCATTCCGCCGCTCTCTCAACAACGATACAGAGCCGCTCTCCCAACAAAGATACAAAGGAGCGCTGATCGATCACAGGACCCAACAAAGATACAGAAGAGTGTGGATCTAACATAGGACGTTCATATATTCAGTCTGGCGCTCTCCAATCAAAGATATAGAGGAATGTGGATGGAACACAAGACCTTCATATCTTCAGTAAGCGCTCTCAAAATAAAATATAGAGACAAAGACATTGTAGATCGAACACACGATCCTCTCCCAACAAAGATAAGATGCAGATACAGAGTCAACAACATTGTGGATCTAACACACGAACTTCATAGATTTAAACTGATTCAATCTGACTTATGGTTGAACATCACGTATTGAAACAATTTGGCACATCTTGAAACAATTGAGACAGATTGCTATTTTGAAATCTGCCTTCAACGAGGAAACGGCTAACGGCTATGAATAAACTGCTCGTATTCGTATTACTCTATCAGCTCTTCACTAAATGTTAGGGTTGTTAGCGTTCAATTCAAGAAATAGGATTACAACAACCTAAAAAGGCAAAAGTTTATCCAAAAAAGCAAAAATTTAACTATATTTAGAACGCAAAGGCAAAAGTTTATCCAAAAAAGCAAAAAATTAACTATATTTAGAACGCAGAATATTAATTAGATTCGTTAAATTTCCACAAACAAAAAGAAAGGTAAAAGAAAGGTAACTTCAAATAAAAAAGAAAACCAAAATAATTAACCCCTAAATTTGTAAATTTGAAAAGAATGGAAGTAAAAAATTAGAAGGATTGACAATTTCAAAGTTAGAAACAACTAATCGTTGATAGTAAAGGAAAACATTAAGAACTAATTTTTAAAATAACATTTATTTGTTTTTAAAGTAAAAAATTAGTAGTTTCAAAGTAAAACATAAAATGCACAACCTATTTCTACTTAAATTGTAGCTTGAAATTGACATATAGTAATCTTGTTATAATAAATAATTTAGAACATACTCGACCAACAATAAATTCAATTAAATCTATTTGACTTATAACCCTATAAATTCAATCAAATCCACTTACTTATAATCCTATAATCCTATAATCCTCTTGCCTAATTTGTGTATCATACTTATAAAATATTCACAAACACAAACATATACACAAAATAAACTATAATGACAAACATTTGAAATTCTATCATAAAACAAAAATTTGAAATTAAGTATAAGAATATATTAATTAAAAATAGTTGTGATTTTCAAATACACACATTGAATACTGGTGGTTACAAAAAAGAATACATTTTCATTCATGATGTCATGTTCATTTACCAAAATAAGTGAACCCTTATTAAATTTAACATAGATAAGCTATGCAAGCATTAAATTCATTTGAAGTGTAATTCTTGCATTGGATACTATGCATGCTTAAAATCATCATAGAAGTTATTTGTATAAAGTTATTCTAATACTTTTTTTTTGTGTTCACAAATTTATAGAGATACAAACACAAACAAGCAAACCAATAGGTTACATGAAATAAAACACAAATATTTAATATTGTACCATCATAAAACATGGATTTGTAACTAATGATCAATATATATCGGTTAAAAATACATATAAAATAATTTTATTCTCGAAGATGCATTGAATAATCATACTTAAAAGAAAATCCATAGCCATTCATGACGTTATGGTAATTTGCAAAAATAAATGGAATTTTGTCAAACTAAATGCTAATTTGAACATATATAGTTTAAAACACATTCAATTTATTCGGAACTGTAATTCTTGCATATTATATTTTATGTGTGTAAAATCATCATAAAGGTGATTTGCATCAAGTCAATAGACAATTTGGGAAATGACCTTCCTTTCTTGTGTTCTAAAATTATACACAAACAACAACATAAATAAACAGAGGAATACATTAATCACAAACATTTAAAATTCATCATAAAACATCAACCTGCAAGTAATTATAAAAATCATATTAATTAAATTAAACAACAATTTAAAGATTAATAAGTTAATATACAAATTATGCTCAATATAAAAGTATTTGTTGTATATTATATTACATATGTGTAAAAATATTATACACAAACAAACAACCACATGGAAACATAAGCACAACAAATAAATACATAACCTAAAATAAAACCACATACATTGAAAATTCTATCATCATAAAACATAAACTTTTAAATTTTATGTTTATTTTGTTTTTATTTATCGTAAATATGAGGACTACTTGATATCTTTTTAATTTTACATTGAATGATTTTGGTTACAAAAAAATCCATGGTCATAGCCACATGTGATGTTGTGATTATTTGTATTGTTGAAAAATATATATTGATTAAAAGCCATCATGAAAACTTGTGATTTTGAAACATACAAAAATATGTGATGATGCTTGTAAGGAAAACAAACAACCATTGTTAGTTGTGTTATTGTCATGGTCATTTGTATCTTACAATTTATTGACTAAAAATATTTGTGAAATTTTTATTTTATACTAAACAGATTTAACAAGTTATAAACTCCACCCATTCTGTACCATAAAAAATTAATCAACTAATACACTAATTAAGATCTTACAATTATTGAATTAAGTAATAAAAATGATTAAAATGTAGAAAAATAATACAGTGTCATTCATGATGTCATGTTCATTTACCAAAATAAGTGAACTCTTACTAATTTTAACATAGATAAGTTATGAAAGCATTCAATTCATTTGAAGTGTAATTCTTGCATTGGATACTATGCACGCCTAAAATCATCATATAAGTTATTTGTATAAAGTTTTTCTAATATTTTTTTTTTGTTCGCGAATTTATAGAGATACAAACACAAACAAACAAACCAATACTTTACATAAAATAAAAACACAAATATATAAATTGTACCATCATAAAACATGGAGTTGTAATTAATTATCAATATATATTGATTAAATATACTCAAAATTGTTCTCCCAACAAGTAACTCAAACTCCAGAAAAGTCTACCCATGAAAATTAGGTTTTAAAGGACAAAAATATTAATCCCAACTACAACATGAGGAGAGATAGCGGTTTAGAGAAGGGAAGAGAGTAAAAGTAGAATTTGTCAATGTTATTGACTATTGTCATGGAACTGTTAATGAAGTGAAACAATTAGAAATCAATTACTAGTTGATCAACAATTGTGCGGACACATATCAATGGCTAACAAGGTACAATATTTGAAATAATTTAATGCCCATGAAAGTATATTTGCATGAAAATGGTCTATATTTGATCAACATCTTCAGGTGCTTGCACCAGCTACTTATCAAACAAAATTCCATATGACTTCCACACCAACTCCTACAATAGCACAATCATCTCGATCATCTTTCTGGCAACATAAATTTATTTTCTATGAGCCAAGATTTTAGGATGTGGTCTCCGTTCTGAACAACAACATCACACTCAGCAAATTGAATTTGAATGTTCGAATCAAATACCAAGGGAAAAAAAAAGAAGAGGAATTCATATTTTAAATATTGTAGATGTTATTCAGGAGGTTCTCATTGACCATGAAACTAGATCTCCTAATTAGCCAACCACCATTCTAGACAAACTTGTATTTCATTATAATAATTTACATTCTTTAATTTATGATGTATCAAATTTTGTACAAATTTTGTAATTATTTGAATCTTCCCTTCTTTGTCACAGAGAAGGACTGAAGGGTAGCGGAGATGTTGAAGGGGCTAGTCGACTTAGTTGACCATCCCAAGCAATTATAGGATTGATATTATAAAGTCGATCAACTCTCTAGTCGAGTCAGCAGTCTACGTTAGATAGGCTAAATTGGTTTTGAGACTTAAATTGTTGTGACTATCTCGACATAAGATAATGATGTTGTGGTCCTTAGTCCATCCATTGGGATGGAAAGAACCAAAAGGATGATAGGCCTATGGAAGACACGAATGGTTCAACAAGAGTGGAGAAGCCCAAACACAACCCCTTATCCTTGCAAAGACCTTCTAGTGGCAGGGCCATCTTGAGGCATAAAATTCCTACGACAGAATAACATGGAAAAAATAAAGGATTAGGAATAAAAATGTATAAGTAAAGAGTCTTAACATTTATAGGTATGATCCCTGGATTTGGATGGTAGATAAGAATTTAAGTGAGGCATGCCGCGGGACATGCAGGTGGCAAGCCACATGGTAACTTTCTCTTTACCTTGTGGGAATTTAATGCAGAACACTGTCCCTCAGCCAGTGCCATCATCACACTGGGAGGATCGAGACATCCCCTTCCATAATAGATCCATGGAGCCATACCCTCATCAATTTCCCCTTCGACCTCTGAGTTGCGCTTGCCACCCTATATCTGCAGAGCCTAGCCTTTGCACTGCTATGGGTAGATGTTTGAGACTCCTCTACTACATCAACCTGGGAAATGGTCTATAATTCTCTCATTCCCTCCATTGTGCCTTGTAAATTGAGGTCTTGGCCCCTGTCTCTGGCCCGAACTTGACTTCACCTATTCAACTCAATTTTCCTTCTGCTTCTCTTACACCATTCCCTGCTCCTCTAGCTCATTCCTCGTTGCAGCTTCAAACCCAGAGAATCATGTGGCAACACCATCGTATGTGAAATAGGTAAGGTGGCAATCATCATAATGCCATTCGGCCCCATCCTCACCTCCATCTACTTCTACTTCGCCTTCAGCCTCCCAACCCCCCAACCCTTCCTCTTCCCACTTCTAGGGGAGATATCAGGATACTCGTAGTGGATGAGGTTGAGCTAGATCCCGTGAGGCTCAGCATGCCAGTGGAACCACCCATCACACATATTTCTCTGCTACATCCTAGTAGGATCAATTCAGGTTTCTCTACTCCATGGACCGGTCGGTAATCATCGTCACAGTCACGGTGGACTTCCGAGAAGTCCCTGGCTCATGCATTGTTCTAGAACAAAACCAAGAGATGCACCAAACCTCTCCTTTGATTGTCAATATCCAGGGGGAGCCAAGCTCCAGCTTCCCACCAATAGAAATGGAAAATCAGTCCAACAGTAGACAGAAGATCCTTGGAGGCAACAGCACCTGCAAACACAAAGGAATACAAGTGGATGACTAGGAGCCTTAGGACAATGCAGGTGGGAGACATGCAACGGAAACTGACTCTGAAGATTATGGTTGGCGTCTGATCGTGGAAGAAAATCCACCATCGTAAGACACCTTGTAGTTGCATGCTACAGGTCACGTGTCTTGTTAGGGATCTGAGTTTTGTTTTTCTAGTTTTATAATGGTTAATACTGGCCAGTGTTTTTGAATTCTACAGTGGTCAATTTTGGTAGACCTTTTTGAATTTTACAATATTTTTGTTAGTAAATTTTGAGTTTTATAATGGTTGCCCCTATGCGGGTAGAATGAATCGAATTTTATCTCGTTCTCGGACTGGTTTCCCCATCTGGGGCAGTCTAGTCTTCAAATCTTGTTGTTTAAAGCGGTCATATGGTTGACCTGGTCCCATAGAGGCTGATGCCTCATTATACATTATGTTTTTATTAATAGATTAGTTTTAATTAGAAAAAAAACATACATAGGCCTGATGGCTCTACTCGTTTCATGGGGGGTAGGATCTCCTAAGGGACATCATTGGAATTTCCCACTTTCTTCATCCAGGGGAAAGAAGTAGGATAGTATACTTCGCCATTGGCCATTATTGGATGATGGGATAAGTAATTTGAGAAATTCCACAGTTGCAAGTCAGTTTTTAATAAATCATTATTATTTTTTATTAAATGTTTTATTAATAAATCACATTTATGGAAGAGAATAGCAAATTTATGGCTATATTGAATGATATTAAGTTGATATATGTGTGTTATTTCTTTAATTTTAGATTTATACTTTAGTTTTAATTTTAATGAAAGGATTTAAGAAAATTTAATAGGCTCGTTAAATTTTATTTAGTTTTTTTTTTTAACTTTTAGAATCTCCTATATTTAGATTTTCAATTTAAGATCTCGATAAATATTAGGTGAAACCCATTTTAATCCTTCTTAGTGCATATAATAAAGTGATAAATTTTATTTTATTTTTTCCTCATTTTATTGTAAATCATTTTACAAAATTTTAACAGTATAATTATTTTCCTCCATGTATTATTATTAATATATGTTTTCTAATGTTTTTGTAGGGAGATGGAGACTGGAGAATGAAGATGATTCAGATTGAAATTTATTTATATATTTGTAATTTATATTATAATTTGTAAAAGCTCAAACACCATATTAATAAAATTTGTATTTATTTTTAGGGAAGGGCTTTCCACTCTCTCTACGCCCTCAAGGTAACTATGGTCATGACTATCTGTGAGGAATTTCTCTTGTGATTATGGTTATTGTCGGTCTTTCCTTTTTATTATGTCTTGTTATTTTTCTCTTCTTCAAATAAATTTATAAATTCAATAATTTTCTTAAATAAACTGATATTAATAATGAATATAAAAACCCTAGTTTTAAAAAAATCAATAAATAATGTATTAGTTAATTAATTTTTTAAGCTTCAGAAAGAGTGGAATTTGGAACTTGTTATAATATCACAAAAAGCTATGGCTTTGGATTTTATTTGTAAGCATCATCGCCATTTTTTGTATGTCTGAAATAATGTGTTTTCATGATTGCTTTTAATCAATATATACTTTTCAACTATACAAATAATCACAACATCACAAGTGACTATGACAATTTTTTCTTTTGTAAGCACAATCATTTAATGCGCATTTAAAAATATATCAAAAACCCTTCTTGATGATGATAAAATACAAACAAAATAAACATGGAATTTAAAAATTATTTTTTACAAATTAATGTTTTATGGCCATAAAATTTTAAATGTATGTGGTTTTAGTTTATGCTATGCATTTTTTTGGTGTTCTCTTCTTTGCCTCTCTTTGATTGTTTATGTTTGTATGTGTATAATATTTTTACACATATGTAATATCATATACAATAATTACTTTTCCAAAGTGTAGAATTTGTATATTAAAGTATTAATATTTAAATTGTAATTTAATTTAATAAAATCTGATATTTCTGCAAATGACCACAACATCATGAATGAATTTGAATTTCTGTAAGCACCACTATTCAATTAACATTGTATTTTAATTAATCATTTTTTATAATTAGTTGCATGTTGATGCTTTATCAAGATGGAATTCTAAATGTTTGTGTTTTTATTTTATGTAATGTATGTGTTTGTTTGTTTATGCTCTTGTTTGTGTATAAACTTTAGAACACGAGAAAAATTTCATTAGAATATGCCATATGGATGGTAATTTCCCAAATTGTTAGAATATGTTATATCAATGTTCATTGCCCAGATTGTCTATTGACTTGATACAAGTCACACTTGTGATGATTTTCCAAAGAAAAAATATAATATCCAAGAACTACACTTCCAATTAATTGAATGTGTATTAAACTATATATGTTAAAATTAAGATTTAGTTTAACAAAATTTCATTTATTTTTGCAAATGACCATGGATTTGTTTTGTAAGTATCATTATTGAATGCATATTTGAGAATCAAATTATTTTATAAGTATTTATAATTAGTTACAAATGGGTGTTTCATGATGATAGGATTTTAAATGTTTGTGTTTTTGTTTTATGTAATGTATTTACTTGTTTTTCTTTGCTCTTGTTTGTGTTTCTGTGTCTATGAATTCCAAAACATGCAAAAAACTTTCATTATAATATACCATATGGAAGGTCGCTAAACGAATTGTCAATAAACTTGATACAAACAACTTCTATGATGATTTCAAGAATGCATAGTATACAATACAAGAGATACACATCAAATGAATTGAATACTTGCATTAACCTATCCATGTTCAATTTAATAAAATTTCACGTATTTTGATAATTGACCATGACACCATGAATGACAAAGTTTTTTTTTTTCACCACCACTATACTATTCAATGTGTATATGAAAATCATATTCTTTTATAATTATTTTTAATTAATATATATTTTTTTCCTCACGAAAAATCTTACGTGTTGTAGATGTTGGCAATGCATTCAATCATGGCAATCAAAACTGCTGATCAGAGAGACCAAAAATACAAATTCAAAATAGTGGTAAACATGTCACCCTTTTCTCAATTTCTTCTTTTTAACCTTACGCTATTCTCCCTTGTAAGGAATGGTCGTTAAAAGTGCTAGCTGGGTCCCTTCATTCATTCTTGGATCTTCCTTAACTGAATCGGAAATTTCATATACATTATGACATTTTAAGCCCCATGTCTCCATTGCTACAGGGATCATCTGCTACCTCAGTGTGTGTTCTCAAGTTCCTAAAACTTCATGATTAACGCTCCCTTTTTCTATGTTTCCTTGTGGATTTTAGGCTTGCTCATTGTTAGGAGGACCCATTTCTTCATCATCCTCTTCTTCGTTAGGTAAGTGTTGTGGAAATATCGATCCCTTGTGTTATTTTCCTCTTTTTTTCTTCCTTTTAGGCGCTTTCTTGGCATCATGTCATGAATTTTGTAGATGTCTCATTTTTCAACATATTCGGCATATAAATGTTGTGTTCTAAAAATCTAGGAGCTGTGTCAAGTAATGATTATTATGTGCTAAGATAATATGATCAGACAATCATTAGTTGATGTCTACCTCCACACATTTTTGCGATTGTGTATATTTTTTGTTCAAATATTTGTGTATGTTTCTTTATGTATCACCCTAATATTTTCCCAATGGCTTCTACTACTTTATGGAGCTATAAATATAAGGTACATTATGCAATCTAACCGAAACAAACATTCTAGATACTACCATTGTACTAGAATTGAAATGTGGGAACAAAGGGGTGACCAAAAGTGTTGCAGAGCCCCAAAACCATGGAACCTTTTGCAATATATATTCGCAATCCTCTGACGATGAAAATTTTACTATGAAAAATACCCTGGAGTAAATTTGAATCTCACAGTTTATTGTCCAATTTGTGAATATGTAATGGAAGAGATCCATTGGTTTTGGCCAAAAGTTGTTGAATCTGCATAATAGTGCTTAAGATTCATATTTTTTGAATATATTATTGTGTTTTTCATGGATTCATAGGCTACCATAGTTCCCAAATCCAGAGCCTCCACTTAACAATCATGAATATATTCAGTTGAGTCAAGGGATAAGTGCGAAGTTACAAAGAGTGAGAGGGATTGTCGCGGTAGCATTGAATTCATAAGCAATGGCAAAACGACCAAACACACCCACTATGATGGACAAAAATTTTGATTCGGAAAAATATGAAGTAGACTCTCCATATCTAACACTACTCCTTAATTTTGACAACCTATTGTGCTCGCGGGATTGAGAATTTCTAGATCCAGGAACTTTAACAATAGATCTATGAAATGAATCATTCAAGGTGGAATATTCACTTCTATAGCTAGATTTTTGCCTTCAAATATGACCATTATTTCTCTTCTGACTAAGAGAAGACATGGATAAGATCTATGCTCTAGAGTCGCCATAATCCTTCACAGATCCATTCCCAACTTGTGAGTGTGATGCCCTTTGCTTCCTTCTATGCCATCGCGTATGTAAGGGGTGAGAAAATACTCTGTGTCCATGATCTGGTAAATGATATTGTCGATAGCCCATATTGTCTGTCTTCAGCCCTGCACAGGAGACCAAAACCAGTATTCAAACCATTAAAAAGTTCCATTATCAGACCCGTGTGTAGTGAGATCATTCCCTAGAAATGACGCAGAAGATTGATCCAATGTCTGAAGGGACTCGACTACATAAGGAAAGCGGAAAGACTAAGAAACCCTAGCCATCACACCGATCTCGTCCTCTTGACATAGTTACCTTATCAACCTTTAATTTGATTTCTTAATTAATATATTCTTATCTTACATTATAATCAATTTTTTATTTAATTTAATAAATGTAAGATCATAATTAGTATATTAGTTAATTAATTTTTTATGGTACAAAATGGGTGGAGCTTATAACTTGTTAAATTTATTTAGTATAAAACCAAAATTTCACAAATATTTTTAGTCAATAAATTGTATAGATAGAAATGACCGTGACAATAACACAAGTAACAATGTGTGTGGGTTTTCCCTATAAGAATCATCACCAATTTTTGTATGATTGAAAATCACAAGTTTTCATGATTGCTTTTAATCAATATATATTTTTCAACAATACAAATAATCACAACATCAAAGGTGACTATGACCATGGATTATTTTGTAACCCAAATCATTCAATGTAAAATTAAAAAGATAGCGAATGGCCCTCATCTTTATGATAAATACAACGAAAATAAACATAAAATTTACAAATTGATGTTTTATGATGATAGAATTTTAAATGTATGTGGTTTTTCTTTGAGCTATGTATTTATTTGTTGTGCTTTTGTTTGTGCCCGGTTGTTTGTTGTGTATAATATTTTTACACATATGTAATGTCATAAAATACTTTTATAATGAGCATAATTTGTATATTAGCTTATTAATCTTTAAATTGTTGTTTAATTTAATTGATATGATTTTTATAGTTACAAGTTATGTTTTATGATGAATTTTAAATGTTTATATTTTCATTTTATGTAATGTATTCCTTGATTTATTTATGATGTTGTTTGTGTATAATTTTAGCACACAAGAAAGGAAGGTCATTTCCCAAATTGTCTATTGACATAATACAAATCACCTTTATGATGATTTTACACACATAAAATATAATATGCAAGAATTACAACTCCAATTAATTAAATGTGTATTAAACTATATATGTTCAAATTACGATTTAGTTTAACGAAATTCCATTTATTTTTACAAATGGCCATAACATCATGAATGGCTATGGATTTTTTTGTAAGTATCATTATTCACTACATCTTTGAGAATCAAATTATTTTATAAATATGTTTAATCAATATCTATTGATAAGTAGTTACAAATCCATGTTTTATGATAGATAACTTATGCAAGAATTTAATTCATTTGAAGTGTAATTCTTGAATTGGAGACTATGCATGCTTAAAATCATCATAGAACTTATTTGTATAAAGTTATACTAATAGTTTTTTTTTGTGTTGACGAATTTATATAGATACAAGCACAAACAATCAAATGATTACTTAAAGTAAAAACACAAATATTTAAAATTCTACCTTCATAAAACATGGATTTGTAACTAATTATCAATATATATTGATTAAAAATACTTATAAAATAATTTTATTCTCAAAGATGGATTGAATAATTATATTTACAAAAAAACCTATATCCATTCATGATGTTATTGTCATTTGCAAAAATAAATTGAATTTTATAAAACTGAATGCTAATTTAAACATAGCCATCACTCTATAGCCATCACTCTATCAAAAAATTATATAACCATCACTCTATTAAAAAGTAAAAATTAAATACTAAAAAAACCATATTACAAATATATATATTTAGGTACATTAATGTAAAAATTAATGATTAAAAAACATATGGGGATACATAATTTACAAACTCAAAATACATATAACTAAATTTGTGAAAACATATTTATGATTCATTAATTGTGTTATGTTGAAATGTGTGTATACCTTATATTAGGATTTCTAATAATTTTTAAGTTTAATTATCATAATCAATGATGATGCTAGAGATTTATAATCAATTAATACTATTTTAATATTATTCATCAATAAAATGTTGATATTTATTTAAAATTTAGTTATGATCTCTTCCTTCTCAATTTAAAGAAAAAATATATTTCATAACTAATTTAAAATATCCCCTATATATATATCATTTTGACTATAAAATGATTTATTGGTTTTATTATAGCTATTGTGACCATATAGTTAAATGGATTGAAAATTTCTATAGCCATCACTCTTTGATGAGAATAAAAACACTAACCCCATTATACATATTGCATTAACCAGATTAAAAAATTCATAAAAGTTGACTAAACTATATTATTATTATTATTATTGGATTTATATAATATATAATAATATGTTTATCCATGTAGATTCACATACACATGACAAGAATGCCTTATTTTGAATTGGAGTGACTTTAACTTAATCAGGCAGAGAATGTTAGGGATGGTTTTGCGATAAGTAGAGTCTAACCTTAGTAACATAGATGAAATCCTTCAATTTGATGCTCTATTGTAAAGGAATAACATTAGTGCTATACATGTATTCTTGTATAAAGAAAAAATATATCGAGATGAGAAGCGAGTTATTGTTTAATCTTAGAATGAAAACTATAGGAATATTGTACAATATTGGAAGGAACTCCATGTATGAAGGGAAGTTAATTTTGAAACAATTGAGAAAAATAGAAGTTACGTTGAAATCCTTTAAGCGGATCGTAACCAACCTGTGATACATCGTGACCAGTGTATATATATTTTATTATATTTACAGATATTTTAATGTTTTTACTAAAATATATTTATTAATTTGTGAATAACCATCAAGAATATATATATTTTTATATTGTAATATTATTCTCTTCCAAATCACCTGGAAGGTGTCGTCTATATGTCAGATTCAAAGGGGGATTTCAACGAGTTTAGTGAAACATTAATATGTGTATAATGGTTTCGTTATATTTTTAAAATTATACTTATAAAGAAATAAATGGGAATGCATTGGATATTTGCATAATATCAGTGAAAGTCATTGCAATTGAATTCAACAATGTCTTATATTTCAGTACAAAGCCTCAACATTTAACTTAGAATTTATTAGACAAAATGAAATTAAAAAGAAAAACAGAACAACAAATTAAATATTAAAAAAATCATATTACCAATATATATATTTATGTATATTACTATAAATAATAGTGATTAAAAAAATATGGGAATACATAATTTACAAATTTAAAATACATATAGCTAAATTGGTGAAAACATATTTATGATTTCTTAATTTTGTTATTTTGATACGTGTGTATACCTTATAATAGGATATCTAGAATTTTAATTTAATTATCAATAATCAATAGGTTGATGCTAGAGATTCAATAATCAATAATTAATATTTCTAATATTAGTCATGAATAAAAGGTTGATATTTATTTAAAATTTAGTTATTATCTCTATTCCTTCTCAATTTAATTAAAAAAATTATTTCAAAAGTAATTTAAAATATACTATATATATAATATTTTGACTATAAAGTGACTTATTGGTTTTATTATAGCCATTGTGACTATATAGTTATATGGATTGGAAAATTTCTATAGCTATCACTCTACGACAAGAATCAAAACACTAACTTATACGTATTACATTAAAAAAATCATAAAAGTTAACCAAACTATATTATTATTATTATTATTATTATTATTATTATTATTAGAGTTATATATTATATAAAAATATGTTTATCCGTGTAGTTTCACACACACTATTATTATGGAAATCCTTTAATTGGAAATAGTTCTTCTTAAACTAATTAATTTGAGATAATTTAGATAATAGAGTAAACCTAACTTGGATCTAAATATTATCATTGATATATCAATATTACCATGTATGTTCCATTGGTTCAAAAATCTTATCATTTATATGTTAATATTACCATGAATATTCCAACACATTCTGTGGGGTTTAAATATCTACGATCAACCTAATAATTGAATTATAACTATGGAAGATCAATTCTTACAACTAGCATAATTATAAGCATATATATTCTGGAGTTTACTTTATATTTAAGTTAAAAATAAAATATTAACATTAAACTAACACAAAGTAGGGAAGTCACATAAATTAAAAGGCGGAAGTACAAATAAATTTAAATCCATGATAACCATGAGAATGGTTACTCCTTTACTCCTATCACTTTTCATAAATTTAAAAAAACATAGACATGAACTAAATTATAACTTTATTACAAATTATATTGTCATTATTTATAAAAATATTTTTTTGTATGCATATTTCAACAACAACAAAAAATATTAGTGGAAAGTTTTAGTTGTTAAATATGTCAATATTACTATGAATGTTCCAACAAATTCCATAGCGTTTAAATATATGACATCAACTTAATAATTAAATTATAACTATGGGAGATCTATTCTTCTAATTAGCATAATTATAGGCATATCTAGTTTGGAATTTATTTTCAATTTAAGTTGAAAAAATTTATTAACATTAAATTAACAAACTAGGGATGTCATATAAATAAAATCCAATCCATGCTAATCATCAAAAGAGTA
>APFE031188331.1:8682-69212 GCA_000404065.3 Pinus taeda
CCTCTCAGGTTAGGGAGGCTAATCCCTAGCTAAAAGCCTGGTTTGAAACAGTTGCATGAAATCTCACTAAGTAGCAGCCCTTAGTACATGGTTTGTGACAACACAAGGATGACATCAAGTTCTGATCAAAACTTCTATAAGAATGACTTCAATATCTAATCCAAACTTCTACAAGAATAACTTCAATATTTTCTCCAAACTTCTATAAGAATAATTTCAAGATATGCTCCAAATGTCTACAATAATAAATTAAAGATATACTCTAAACTTCTACAAGTATAACTTCAATATATGCTCTAAACTTCTACAAGAATGATTCCAAGAAGAACTTAAAAAATTATGCCAAAATCCTTTCAAAATGTGTCAAAAGTCCTTCCATAGATAGCCTCCCCAATCTAGCATCTCTTCACTTCTAGTTCATGGGATATGAACCCCAGAAACACTTGTTTTCTTCACTTGTTTCAGCGTATCCGAAATTTTCTTGAGAAATTTGCTAAAATTCCTCCTCCCCACACCTATAAATAGTATATTCAAGGTATCGACTAGGATGACTTGTCCACTAGCTAGGTCTACTCATCCATTAGCCAGATTGGCTTGTGAAACTAGCAAAATGTATAGTGAATATTCAAAAAAATGTTTCTCATTAATCGTGAGGAGTTAGAGTAGGTTCCATATACCATTGGAATGGTCTGAGAATAATCTTTCCAACCATGTATGTTATACTTCTATTCGAGCTAAAAAAATTCATTCAAAGATAGGGTATCCAAATGGAGCATCAAAAATCCAAAAATAATTTCTCTTCAACTGTGAGGGGTTAGAGGGAGTGCCATATACCATTAGAAAGGTCTTGATGAGGGCTACATGATGACATAGTCCTTCCTTGAAATTTCTTTGTCTTTGACCACCCTTTCCTTTATTTTATTTTGACTATCATTTTTTCATTTTAGGGCTTCAACCCTTTTTCTCTTTAGGGCTTCTTGAACTATTATCACATGCTTTGATAATCCCAAATCTAGGGCACCATCCCTAAGATTAGGGCTTTGACATCAATGAAAACTTTCATCCAACAATGTTAATGATTTCATCAAAATTTGGTAGGCCCTTAAACTCAATGTCAATCCACCTACATACTTGTGGTAGTATGCATCATTGTGTGGATTATTCATATCTTCCACTCTACCACTAATTAAAGGAAACATCTTAATCATTGCATATTAGCATACCTTGTGTCACGTTAGATCATTGTTCACTATAGGTTTTGTAATCCACTTGGTATCCAATGGAAACATTATATAGTTAATCAAGGGCACCTCATCAAAAACTCCTTCCATACAATCCACAAAATCTCACCTAAGGTGTGGTCTAATGGTTGAACAACTATACTACAATCTTTCTCAAATAACATTTGTTGTTTCTTCAAGTTTGGGATGACATATTTATCAAAACCCATTTTGATCCTTGGCATTTTGGGGTATAAATCCTTGTTATCCAATCTCAATGACTTCAAAGTTTGCTTAGCTTTTCACCCCTATGAACTTCAATCCTTGTTTACTCAAACTTGCCAATTAGAAAGATCTATAACTATTTAGATAACTACAATTGTATCATAGGTCATCCCATAGATTGAAAAGACTTCTTAGGTAAGATGTTCACATTTGATCCTAGATCAAACATAATCTCTCACATCACTTACCCTCAAATTAATGAATTCAGGTGAAATTCCTTCCTTGATCTTCCCTTTTGCACCTAATGAAACAATCCATTGATTGTGTAACAGCCCCTAGTTGATTTCCTATGTAAATATATAAAAATAATAACCAAGGTCATGGGACATGTATTCCAAGATGAATGTTGGGAAAAAATATAGTGATGGGGATTACTAGTGATTAATAAATGGCTATGAAAATTGGCAAAGGAAAATTGGCATTAATTGGCACTTATTTATGAAAATAATGGAAAATAGGAGAAAAGGAAGGTGAAAGGTCACAAGATTGCATGTGAGGAAAATTTAGGGAAAATTAAGAGAAAATGAAGAAAATAGAGGCCTCAATGATAAAAAGGCTTCTAAGGATTAGTTCACATATTTTGTCAGTTGAGGATTTTGTCAGTGTAGTTTTGGAGCCCTCTCTCTATTCTCTCTCTCACACACTCTTGCATAGTTAGATAAATCTTGGATCATTGTTGGAGCATGCTTGGAGAATTCTAGTTTTCATTGGATTTGAATAAAGAAGGCAAAGGAAAGAGGGAAAGTGTAAGGGAACAATGGGATCAGAAGTTATATTGGTATTTCCTTGCAGGTATTGAGTTGCATGTATGTTTTCCTTGCTAGTTTTGGCATGCATAGGATATGCATGTGGTTATTTGGTTATGATATGTCATTGGCATGGAGGGTTTCCTAGATTGACAGTGGTTTTTCCTAGCCTTTCCATTTCCTGGATCGCCATGGTGTTGTGGGTTTTTCACTTGTTGTTTCTGATTGGTGCTCAGGTTCCTTATGGTTGTGAGTTGAGTTACTAGTTCCTGGAGTCATTGGTTAGAACAAATGCTCTAGAGCCCTAGAACAACTTGGGTTGAGTTACTAGTATTGGAGCCTAGGTTTGGAAAAATGTTATGGATCCCTTGGTGGGTCAGTTTCTAGTCCTAGAGCTAGGTTGGAAAAACGTTATGGAGCCCCGGAAGGTTGTGGGTTTAGTTACTAGTTCCTGGAGCCACGGTTGGAACAAACGCTCTGGAGCTTTGGGTAGCTTGGGTAAAGACCGATCTGGTTGATGTTAGTGATGTGCGACCATGAGGTGGAATCGATGGCTAATGGTTGAGGTGGTTTTGCCTCTAGAATCCCTAGTTTAGTTTTGTTTGGTTTATTCCATGATATCCCACATTCATGCTTGGAATATCGTGTGGGGGTGATTGGTTGAAAGATAGATTTGGTTCAACCCAATATATGGTCGGGTGGTACGTGGAAGTCCCTAACTTGGTTGGATTTTGCATATGTTAATAAGAGTTATTTTACTCTTGTATTTCATGAGTAATTTTACTTTTTATTATGTGGCTTTGATGGTTGTTCTATCATGGTGTATGTGTTGGTCATTTGTTGGTTATATGATGTATATTAGCTATAGCTCTTGATGTGTTTTTATTTTTTGATGAATGTTGAATGAATGCATGAGCTAATAGATGTTATTGCAACTATTATGAGAGGGCATTAGACCTTCTTGACAATTCTCAAATAAGTATCAGACCCCTATGTTTAAATATGCATTCATGACTTGTGGATTACATGTCCTCAACATGTTTGACAAAATGATTTGCATGGTTAGGCCTGGTTAGGTTAAGTATTTGATCACGTTTTATATGAATGTATTTGTCTCGATGTCATTTATAATTCTAGAAAGTATCACTAAGTTCTGGGTAGTGGTCTAGAGGCTGACTTGGAATTTAGGATCAGAATCCAAGACCACAGGCTCTGAACTAGACATTTTAGGTTGCAACTACATGGATATAGGATTCTACATGTGGTTGGATGCTTCCAACCACATGGAGGGCTTGCTGTGGGATAATTTGGGGACTCAAGTCAAAGAAAAGGGTGTCCAATTCAAGTTTTGGTCACCTAGGGTGGTTACTCAACCTCTAAGTGACCTGTAGCCATTGTAGGTTGTTGTAAGATGTCAGTTTGTCTTCTATAGTCAACCCTATTTCCTTAATGGGACCTAGGAGGTTGGTCCATGTCATAGTAGCTCCTCCTCTCATGTTTCCCCTGATAGGCCGATGAAACTAGGTAGATATGGGAGGGGTGGTTACAGAATGGTATCAGAGCTCCCAGTTTCAACACATGAACTAGATGGGTGGAATGTGTTTGTCAATCATGCATGTGAGTTGTATATGTGCTTGTTATGCATGCATTATGATTTTCATTATTGTAAGTAGTGTCATCATGTAGAAGTTGATGATGTTGATGGCGAGATGATTAACATATTGATTTCATTATATAATATATATATATATATATATATATGCTTATCCGGACTAATCTTGCAGACGAGATAGCCTCCCCTGAACTTCACCAACATGTGTTGATTATGTTTATATTTGGTTTATCTAACATGGTATGCTTGTAGGAAGTAGAGGATAAAAGATGAAAATAAAAATGGTTGACTACAGCTCACGTGATTCTCCCTACAGATCAGATGAGAAACATGGTGATGAGTACTTCCCTTACATAGAATATAATTATAGGATCATTCAGTCATATGAAAGACATGCTAGAGCATAGGAGAAACAAGTAGAGGTTAATGCAATTATCATTTAGAGTTTGTAAAATTTGCAGAGATAAGGACCACTTACAATACTCATGGATAGTAGGAATGGACCAATAGGGAATATGGTAGCAGGTCTCAATCAGGATACATGTTTGACAAGAATGATACAGTTAGAGATGGTATTATTAGACACACCTAACAGGAGCAGTAATGACCACGGATTTCATTCTAGTTCTAGTTCAGAGAGACAACATCATCATCACCATAACCATCCATATAGGCGGAGTGAGAAGAATTACTTTCCATAAAGAAAGAAAAACCTCCTACATTCAATGGAGAAATGAAGAAGTCACATGATGTAGAATCTTGGTTGCTTGGAATGAATAAGTTCTTCTAATTGCATGAGTACTCAGAGAATATGAAGGCTAGGATAACTACATTCAGTATTAAAGGAAAAGTAGACATTTGGTGGGAAGATGTGAAGAATGTCAGAGGCATTAGGGAATAATCGTTGACTTGGAGTGAGTTTGAGAGACTTTTCAGGAAGAAGTATCTATCTTAGAGATACTACAATAATAGGGTGAAGGAATTTTATGAGTTGAAGATGGGATCTATGACCGATGAGTAGTATACAAGCATATTCTTAGAGTTTTTGAGGTATGTGCCTTACATTAAGGAGGAGAAAGCAAAGATTCATAAATTCATCAGTGGTTTGTTGGTTCCATTCAAAGACAAGATTGAGTTTGACAAGCCTAGATCGCTGGAGGAAGCCATCAAAAAGTTGAAGCACTATTATGAACAATCAATGCATAAGAATGAGTCTAAGCAAGATTGGAAAGGTAATTAGAAGAATAAGGGGAAGTGGGTTAAGAAAAGAGGAAAACCATGAGATATAGATGAAAAGGAGAATGCAACACCGCGTAAGAAGTTCAATGTAGTTGATAGAGGACAGCGATTTGAATCTGAGGGGAAGAACAAGGGTGATGGAGGGAACCCTTTACATTGTTGGACTTGTGGCAAGGATCATCCTAGGAGAGATTGTTCACAGCATTAGGGTGGCAGTTCACAGATCGACAATGCTCAAGAGGCACAAACAGTGGGAGTTGTTCGACGGCGTATTCCTCGTATTTACATAGCATTGGATAGTAGGCAGGTTGATCATCAAACATCTATTATCAATATGGAAGGTAAGATTTGTGATAAAGTTGTTTCTATTTTGATTGAAACTGAATCTAACTATAGTTATATCATTCCTGACCTGGTGGATAAGTGTGGTTTGAATAAATAATTGCATGTAGAGTCTTGCTTAGTGAAATTGGCTACAAGTACTAAGAAAAGAGTTCATCATTGGGTAATATATTGTGCATTTGAGTTGAACGACATGTCTACATCAGCACATCTAAATGTGCTTCCATTGTGATCATACAATATGTTATTGGGTACGGACTGATTGTAAATTCATAGGACTAAAGTGGATTGGTATGATAAGGCTATCGGGTGCTTGGATGATGATGGAGAGAAGAGAATCTTGCAAGGTAAGAAGAATCCTACAACAGAGAGGATTGTCATAGCTATGTAGGAAAATGACAGTAGCATGAAAGGATTTGTATTGTTTGCAAATCATATTTCCAATGATAAAGGTAAGGATATCATGGATGTTGAAGTCTTGAAGAAGTATCCAATTTTGTAGAAGTTTCGAGATGAATTTCCGACAAAGATTTCAAATTTATCACCTCATAGGGAAGTGGACTTTTCTATTGAGTTGATATCAAGAGTAGCACCAACATCAAAGGAACCTTACAGGATAAGCACTCCAAAGAAGGTGCAACTGAAGTTGTAGTTGAAGGAAATGCTTGAAAAAGGATACATTAGGCCAAGTGTTTTGCCTTGGTGTGCACCGGTATTGTTTGTGAAGAAGAATGATGGTACTCTCAGGTTGTGTATTGATTACGGGAATTTGAACAAGTACCATTTGCCAAGGATCGATGACTTGTTTGACCAGTTGAAGGGAGAAGCAATGTTTTCGAAGATTGACTTGAAATCAAGATATCTTTTGAATCAAAAACCGGAGAACCCACAGTATGTACGTTTTTATGCCAGCGTTTCAAATCCCAAATGGGATCCATCATCAGGACTTATGAATCCCGATAAGTCCTGATGATGGATCCCATTTGGGATTTGAAACGTTGGCATAAAAACGTACATACTGTGGGTTCTCTGGTTTTTGATTCAAAAGATAAAAACCACAGATCTCTTAAATCCAGAATCAAGATATCATCAGGTACGGGTCAAGAAGAGGAAATCTACAAGATTACTTTCCAAACCAAGTATGGGAATTATGAATTTGTTGTGGTTCCTTTTGGTTTGACTAATGCTCCAACTAATTTCATGTGTTTGATGAATAGTGTGTTGCGTCCTTATCTAGACAAGTTTGTGACTATATTCATTGATGAAATATTGATATATTCTAAGAATGAGGAAGAGTAGAACATTTGGTAGCAGTTTTAAGAATGTTGAGAGAGTGTCAATTGTATGAAAAACTCAGTAAATGTAGTTTCTTTCAAAAAAAGGTTCATTACTTGGGCATGTGGTTTCCAAGGAAAAGATGAGCTATCATGGAATGGGAAACTCCTAGGAATGTGGATGAGTTCAAATCATTCATGGGGTTAGTAGGTTATTACAGGAGTTTCATTAGGAACTTCTCATGGATTGCCTATCGTATTACATCATTATAGAGAAAAGGAAATAAATTTGAATGGACAAAGGAATGTGCAGCTAGTTTTGAGGAGTTGAAGAAGTTGCTTACAAATTATTTGGTATTAAGGATTGCAAACCCAAATAAAGAATTTGTGGTATGTAAAGATGCTTCCAAGAGAGGACTTGGTGGATCCTTGATGTAGTAAGGACAAGTAGTAAGCTATGAGTCAAGGAAATTGAATGAGCACAATCATAATTATGTGATGCACGACCTTGAGTTAGTAGTTATCATTCATGCATTAAAGATGTGGAGACACTATTTTCTTGGCAGGAGGTTCATCTTGATGAGTGATCACACTGGATTGAGATACTTATTTTATCAACCTAGTCTGAGTGTCAAGAAATCGAGGTGGTTGTCTACGATCAGTGAGTTTGACTTCGAGATCAAGTATATTAAGGGTAAAGAGAACAGGGTTGGGGATGCTCTTAGCAGAAGAGTACAAGTAAATCACATAGAAGATATGAGTTTATATGGGACAAATTTACAAGATCGAAACTTGTGGGCATGTCAGCATGATGATAGGTACCAGCAGCGTAAGCACAAGTTACAAAAGTAGGGTACAGGTGAAAAAGATGTGGATTATGATCTCACGGCGGATGGTTTGGTCAGATTTAGGGACATGATATATGTGTTAGACGATAGCAAGCTCAATAAGCTTATCTTGAGGGAATTTCATGTTAAGTCATATTCAAGTTACCTGGGATATCAAAAGACATTGGAAGTGGTTAATAAGTTCTACCACAGGTTGAATTTGAAGAAAGAGGTGGAAGATTTTGTTGTGAGATGTTTGGATTGTCAATAGGTAAAAGTAGAGTGTAAACATCCAGGTGGTTTATTGTAGCCAATTACGATTCTAGAGTGAAAATGGGAGGTCATTTCCATGGACTTCATTACAGGTTTTCCACTGACATCTAGACAACATGATTCTATTATGGTTGTGGTTGGTAGGTTGACTAAGGTAACTCACTTCATTACAATGAAGTCTACAAATTCAACTAGTGAGGTAGCACAGGTCTTCATCAGCGAGATAGTGAGGTTACGTGGTATTCCTAGGAATATTATGTGCAACAAAGATGCCAAGTTCATTTCAAGGTTTTGTAAAGAGTTGTTTGTAGGTTTGGGTATACAGTTGTCTTTTACTACATATTATCAACCGCAAACAAATGGAGAGACAAAGAGGGTCATTAGGATTCTTGAGGACATGTTGAGAATGTATGTTATGCATTAGCAACGGAAGTGGGAGGAGTATCTTCCACTAGTGGAGTTTGCATACAACAATGAGTATCAGGAATCTTTGAAGATGAGTCCATTGGAGGCACTATATGGGTAGAATTGTAATACTCCTATCAGCTGGATTGGTTCTTGTGAACATGGTATTAATCAGATTAGACATGTTGGTAGGGATGGAATAGGAAATGCAAGTTATTAAGAAGAATTTAAAGGTAGCACAAGACAGGAAGAAGAGTTATGTAGATCATCACGGGGTGTTTAAGGAGTTTTATGTTGGGGAACATGTGTTCTTGCACATCAAGCCCAAGATTAGTTCCTTGAGGATTGCATCATGTGCCAAGTTAGCACCTCGATACTACATGCCTTTCAATATTCTTAGGAGGATTGGACTAGTAGCCTACTGACTTGTACTGCCTCCGAAAGTGTAAATACATGATATTTGCCATGTTTCATTGCTTAAGAAGTATGTGAAATATGTTGATCATGTGACTGAATAGTCTATATTATAGTTGGAACCCGAAGGAGAATTCCAGTTAGATTCGCAGTGCATTTTGCAGCAAAATATGCTTATGCTCCAGAATCAAGCAATTGAGCAAGTTAAAGTGCAGTGGAAGCAATTTGGGCCCGATGAAGCTACATGAGTGATGGTTGATCAAATGCAGGCTTTGTATCCTTCTCTATTCACTAGTTGAGTAGATGTATTTTGGTATATGTTTTTATGTTGTGTTTTGGTTATGTCCATGTATACATGTATGCAAATGTCGTGTTGATTTGTGTTATAAAGCTCCAATAAGTGGTATGGTGTTCATAATATGTTGGTTACATCGTCAACAGTATGATATGATGTAAATGTTGTATTGAGTTGTGTTAAAGCTCCATAGGTAGCATGTGTTTTGTTGGTTCATAAGTGTCATTGAACACCAAGGACGACGTTCCCCCAAGGTGGAGGGGTTTGTAACAACCCCTGCTTGATTTTCTATGTAAATATATAAAAACAATAACCAAGGTCATGGGACACATATTCCAAGTTGAACATTGGGAAAAACCATAGTGATGGGGATCACTGGTGATTAATAAATGGCAATGGAAATTGGAAAAGGAAAAGTGAAATTAATTGGCATTTATTTATGAAAATAATGGAGAATAGGAGGAAAGGAAGGTGAAAGGTCGGAGGATTGCATGTGAGGAAAATTGAAGGAAAATTAAGGGAAAATGAAGAAAATAGAGGCTTAATGATAAAAAGGCTTCTAAGGATCAATTTGCAGCTTTTATTAGTTGAAGATTTTGTCAGTCTAGTTTTAGATCTCTCTCTCTCTATTCTCTCTATCTCACACTCTTGCACAGTTAGAGAAATCTTGGAGCATGCCTAGAGAATACTTGGAGTGTTCTAGCTTTCATTAGATTTAGAGAAATAAGGTAAAGGAAACTGGGAAAGTGCAAGGGAACATCGAGATTAGCAGCTACAATGGGATTTCGTTGCAGGTATTGAGTTGCATGTATGATTTTCTTGCTAGTTTTGGCAAGCACAGTATATTTGTGTGGTTATTTAGTTATGATCTGTCATTGACATGAACAATTTCCAGGATTGACAGTGATTTTCCCTAGCCTTTCCATTTCTTGGATATCCATGGTGTTATGGGTTTTCCACTTGTTGCTTCTAATTGGTTGTCAAGTTCCTTATGGTTGTGGGTTGAGTTACTAGTTCATGGAGTCGTTGGTTGGAACAAACACTCTGGAGCCCCAGAATAGATTGGATTGAGTTACTAGTCCTGGAGCCTAGGTTGGAAAAAAAATATGGAGCCCTTGGTGGGTTGAGTTACTAGTCCTGGAGTGAGGTTGGAAAAATGCTCTGGAGCCCTAGAAGGTTGTGGTTTGAGTTACTAGTTCCTAGAGCCGCAGTTGGGACAAACACTCTGGAGTCCTAGATAGCTTGGGTAGAGACCAATCTGGTTGGTGTTAGTGACGTCTGACCGTGAGGTGGAATCACTGGCTGAGTGTTAACATGGTTTGGTTTTTCTTAGTTTATTCTATGAGATACCACATTCATGCTTGGAATATGGTGCAAGGGTGATTGGATGAAAGAGAGATTTGGTTCAACCTAATCTATGGTCAGGTGGTACGTGGAAGTATCTGACTTGGTTGGATTTTGCATATGTTAATAAGAGCTATTTTCCTCTTGTATTTCATGAGTAATTATAATTGTTATCATGTGGATTTGATGTTTTTCTATCATGGTGTGTATGTTGTTCATTTGTTGGTTATATGATATATATTGGTTATGGATCTTGATGTGTCTTGATTTGTTTATGAATGGTTAATTAATGCATGAGCTAATACATGTTATTGTAGTTACTATGAGAGGGCATTATACCTTCTTGACGATTCACAAATAAGTATCAGACCCCTATGTTTAAATATGAATTCAAGACTTGTAGATTACATGTCCTCAACATGTTTAACGAAATGAATGTCAAGGTTAGGCCTGGTTAGGTCAAGTCTTTGATTAAGTTTTGTATGAATGGATTTTTCTCAATGTCATTTATCATTCTAGAAAGTATCACTAATTTATGCGTAGTTGATCCAAGATATTTTTATTATAGATGCATCAAAATTACATGAAACATAGCTTATAAACCATGGAACTTAAAATCACATAAAACAATGTAGAAATAACACGATAAGAAAGAAACCATGAAACAAAGATTTGATTATGGATTTCATCCAATTTGGCCTACGTCTCTAGGCCCTGGTCAATGTTGGGGAGGCCTTCATTCATTAAGTGGCATAAAAAGAGATAAAAGTACAAGCAACATTCAACTACATTCCTTATACCTTCAAGATGGAAGATGGAGAAAGAATGGAGAGCCCTGCTTCATATTCAGACACTACCACTGAAATCTTGGTGAAACATCATGAAAAAATTCCTATCCAAACACCTAATTCAGATAATCGGGCCTTTTGCAACTTCTCAGAACCTCCTTGCTGCTCAAGGCAAGGTCCTGGCCTAATGCCAAGTTAGGGTCTGTTGCGCACAATGGCTTCTGAACCAATATGCTAGTCCTCTCTGACTTTCTCCAACATGGATAGTCCTTTATATATGTTGGTAGTAAACCCTCAACTCCCAGGTAGCTCCAAACAATGGACCAAGTTTAGCAAGTGGGTATTATTTAATATCAAGAATCTCAGTTCGCGGCAACATCCCTTACTTAACATGGAAAAACTCTTTAATTGTGCATTTAACACAGTGGCCTTTTACTATCGGCATTTCCCCCATTGGCGTTTCCAATTGACAAACAGACCAAAGCCCATACATCAAGCACCCTGTGATAACCATGGACCCAATAGCTTCTTAAACACAGTTCATAATATATATCGGCCTCATCGCAAATTGTAATTGGCATAGAACTAGGGTTGGAACTCCATACTATTTCTCCCCTTCTGTGAACTACGATTGTGATATATCGCATCACAACTGGACTCTACCGGGGCCAATTCGTAACACTTGATCTCCTCTGTACACGATATGTGATATCGCAAATGCAACTGGGATATTATCGGGGGCTACTTCATAAACACTTTTCCTTTTCGCGATGGGTAATTGCGATTTGTTTGCATCTTAACCATAATTCTCTTGGGGCTGATTTTCTTTAAGCGGCGGCCTATTCCACCTGAGATCTACAATATATGGGACCAATTCCAACTTGCCACTTGGCGGTCCCCCATTCATTGAGAGTGTATACCACATTATCTCCAACTGCCACTTGTTCAAGTCAAACATAAACTTTGACTTGCTCTAACTTCTTCATATGAACTCGAATTTGAGTGTCATTCACAACGTTGGAATCAGGATGACGAGCACTTCAATCCAATGCTAAGTTTAACCAAATTCTACCACTTTAAGTTTTAAGCCTTTTACCATGCCACTGGTACTTATTTAAAGATCCACCTAGATCAATCCTCGCCACTAAGATATTTTGTACCGTCAAAATCCTTTTCAATCAATTGGAAAGTGAGGAAATTTCTCCCTCACTTTCTCTTTCTCCATCCATTGTTCTTTACTCAAATGCATTCCTTGAAGCTAACTCAAATGTACTCCACATCTACCGTCGTGAAGTTCTGGCTTTTCTGTCGAGTATGATATCTTCAGGCAACATGTCTAGATACTCTGGTGCAAAATCATCCACTGAAGGAATCTACACAACCTCTTTGGTATCCATAATCAATGGAGGTTCATAAAGCTTCAGGTTTTCAACATTTACCACTGAGTACATTTGCATATAAGTAGGAAAATCAAGGTGAAAATCATTGTCTCCAATCTTTGCCAATATGGTGAAGGGACCATATCGAATGGGTCTCAATTTCTTCCCTTCTCCCATCATTTTATCCTTGCTGATGTGGAGCCATACCTTGTACCCAACTTGAAACTAATGGTCAACTTGGTGCTTATCATGTCTAGCTTTATACTGAGCCTGACTTTTCTCCAACAAATCCTATACTTCCTGATGAATCACCTGTATCCGCTAAATAAATTTTCGTGTTTTGTCCCCATCATATTATCCATTTCCATCCTCATCTTTCCCAAAGACCATGTCTAAGGGATCCCTTGGTAGGTAACCAAAACATGCCTCGAACAGTGAGCTCTGTGTGGATGAATGGGTTGCTCGATTATATGCATGCTGCACATAAGGAAGTTGTTCATCCAAAAACTTGGGATGCTTTCCACAATATCCTCGTAACAAGTGTACCACGGTGTGGTTGATGACCTCCATCTGCCCATCGGTTTGTGGATGAAATGTCGTACTTATTTTCGTCTTAGTGTCCATCATTCTCCACAAGTTGGTCCAAAACTATACAAGAAAGCAAGAGTCTTGATCTGACAAAATAGATGTGGGCAACCCAAAATGGACCCAAATCTGCTGAAAGAAAAGATAAGCAGTCTGCTCAGCACTGACCTTCTTTTTACAAGTCATTAAAATACACATTTTACTAAAATGATCCACAACGACATACAAATAGTCGTGACCTTTCCTAGACATATTAAAACCTCCTACAAAACCCATGGACACACTTTCCCATGGTCGACTCTAAATCGGGAGTGTTGTGTAGAGCCCAAGTTTTCTATTAGAGGGTTTTGAAAAAGAACACAACACACAACCCTTTACAAAGTGAGTCACAATGTTTTTCATATGAGGCCAAAAATAAAACCCTTGTAAATGAAAAAAAAATTTCAACCCCAAAATGACCAGACACAAGAGAGGTATGAGCCTCTCGGATTACACGTACCCTTTCATCAATGGGTATGCACAGTTTTCCAAGGTGATAGAATATTTTTCCTTTCAAGTAATAATTGTCCACCTGTAATCCACGAGTCATTTTTGCATAAATCTCTTTCAAATCATTATTGTTAGCATATTGTTCAACATAACTTTCTAACAATAAAGAAGCATTTTTCAAAAAATATAAATATAGAAATAGGAGGACAAGAAAGTATATCTACTACTTTATTGTTGGCGCCCTTCTTGTATTTTATTACCAGATGAAACTATTGGAGGAAGCCCATCCATCTAAAATGACGGGCTTGTTGAAGCTTGTTCTATGACTAAAGGTACTGCAAGGGTTGATGATTTGTATGGATGATGGTCTCCTTGTTGAAGTAGTGTTTCCACTTCTTTACACTATGGACCAACGCATACAACTCCTTGTCGTATGTGAGATAATTCACAACAACCTGGGAGAAAGTCTCTGAATAGTAACATACATGCTTCATTTGCTGCATCAATACAACTCCCATGGAATATCTGCTGGCATCTGTTTCAATCTCAAAAGGTTGTTGAAGGTTTGGTAAGGCTAGCACTGATGTTTTACTGATCTTCTCTTTTAGTGTGTGGAAGGATTTATGTTGCTTTCCTCCCCATTGAAAAGCCTGCTTCACACTTGTCAATGCGTGTAAGGGGTCTGTGATAATAGAGAAGTTTGGAATGAACCTTCTCCAATACTGTACCACACCCAAAAAAACTTCGGACCTCTATAACATTTGTGGGCTCAGGCCACTTAATAATCACTTCTACTTTAGAGGTATCTATTTTCAATTGCCCATTACCAACTGTGTGACCTAAATAAACTAGATATGTCTTCCAAAACTCACACTTTAACGGTTTTACATATAGTTTTTCATTCTTCAGAACATCAAGCACTTTCTTCACATGACATACATGTTCATCCCATGTCCTACTATAAACAAGAATATCATCCAAATATACAAGAGCAAAATTATCAAAAAAAGGCCTAAAAATATCATTCGTTACCCTCATAAACATGGTTAGAGCATTGCACAATCCGAATGGCATCACCATCCATTCAAGAAACCCCTGTTTGGTTTTGAATGCACTCTTCCAAATGTCTTGTTCTACAACTCTAACCTGGTGATGTCCACTACACAAATCCAATTTTGTAAAATAGACAGCATTTTTCATATGATCTAATAATTCATCAATGTGAGGGAGAGGGTATCGATTCTTCACCGTAATTTTGTTTAGCGTCGGTCTATGCACATTCTCCATGTGTCATCTATCTTTGGCACCAACACGATCGGTGAGCCACACAGAGAAGAACTCGATCTGATGACCCCTTGATTTAGCAATTCCTACACCTATTTCTTGATCTCCTCCATCTCAATAAAAGCCATCCTGTACATTCCAATATTCAGTAAAGGAGAATCCTATTGTAAATGGATATCATGTTGGATTTCCCATTTTGGGGGAAATCCTCTCGGTTCTTGAAACAATCCATCATAGTTAGAAATAATTTCAAACAATTATTTCTGATGATTAGGATCACAATCTTTGAAAGCATCATCTGTCTCGACCTCTTTCGCTCTCACTGCCATGAGCATGCACCCTTTACTGGAATTAACTAGTCGTTTAATTTATCCTGCACTTACAAGGATAGCACTAAATTTCATATGATGAGCTCTAACTATATATTCTACCCCGTCCTTCATGAGGTAGTATTTATTTTTGTGCCGAAAGAAAATTTCCTTTTTGTCATATAGATATGGACTTCCCAAGATAATTCCATAGATATCCAAAGGCACAACATATAACTCTACCTCATCAACTAATTTGGAAGCAATAACAAATTTGGGCCTACACTGCTTGGTTACTTGTAATTTTTCTTTATCTCTTACCCAACCAAGTAGGTATGGACCCAGATGAGGCTTAGTTTTGAAGCCTAACTTTTTCACTCAGGACTCTGAGATTAAATTTGCTTGGGAACCTAAATCAAACAGAGTTTCCACCTTTTTGTGTTTTATAATAACTCTAATGTGGAATAGTTCAATTCTCTTTCACTCATTACTTACAGGCTCATTCAAATAACTAGTACTTGCAATTGAATCATAAGTATTAGTAACAAAATGAGTACCTTTTGCACCCACTGCTGTGATCAATGTCTCATCATTGGAATCTGATCTCAGGTCCTTCTACAGTGTTTCCACTATCTTCTACTTGCCCTTCTGCTGAATCTCTTTGTTCTCAGCTCTGAATGTAGGTTCCAACAGTGGTCCTCGTCATGACCTTATCTCTTGAAATGCATGCAATCCTGGTGAAACATCGTGAAAAAATTCCTATCCGAACACCCAATTCATATAATCATGCCTTCTTCAACTTCTCAAAACCTCCCTGCTACTCAAGGCGAGGTCCTCGCCTGCTACCAGGTTAGGGTCTGTTACGCACAATGGCTTATAAACTAATATGCCAGTCCTCTCTGCCTTTCTCCAACACAGATAGTCCTTTGTATATGTTGGTAGTAAACCCCTCAACTCCCGGGTAGCTCCAAACAATGGACCAAGTTTAGCAGGTGGGTTTTATTTAATATCAAGAATCTTGGTTCGCGGCAACAACCCTTACTTAACATGGAAAAACTCTTTAATTGTGCATTTAACACAGTGGCCTTTTACTATCGGCATTTCCCCCATCGGTGTTTCCAATAGACAGACAGAACAAAGCCCATACATCAATCACCCTGCGATAACCGTGGACCCGACGGCTTCTTAAACACATTTCATAATATATAATGGCCTTCATCACAAATTACAATTGGCGTAGAACTAGGGTTGGAATTCCATAATATTTCTCCCCTTTTTTGAACTATGATTGTGATATATCACATCATAACTAGAATCTACCGGGGCCAATTCGTAACACTTGATCTCCTCCGATCCGCGATATGTGATATCGCAATCGCAACTGGGATCCTGTCGGGGGTTGCTTCATAAACACTTTTCCTTTTTGTGATGGGTAATTGCGATTTGATTACATCTTAACCATAACTCTCTTGGGGCTGATTTTCTTTAAGAGGTAGCTTATTCCTCCTGTGACCTGCAATATACGGGACCAATGACAGCCTGCCACTTGGCGGTCCCCCATTCATTGAGAGTGTATGCCATGTTATCTCCTCCTGCCACTTGTTCAAGTCAAACATAAACTTTGACTTGCTCTAACTTCTTCGTATGAACTCAAATTTGAGTGTCGTTCACAACGTTGGAATTAGGATGACGACCACTTCAACCCAATGCTAAGTTTATCCAAATTCTGCCACTTTAAGTTTTAAGCCTTTTACCATGCCACTAGTACTTCTTTAAAGATCCACCTAGATCAATCCTCCCCACTAAGATATTTTGGACTGCCAAAATCCTTTTCGGTCAATTAGCAAGTGAGGAAATTTCTCCCTCACTTTCTCTTTCTCCATCCATTGTTCTTTACTCGGATGCATTCCCTTAAAGCCAACTCAAATGTACTCCACATCTACCTGTCGTGAAGTTCTGGCTTTTCTGTCGAGTATGATATCTTCGAGCAACTTGTCTAGATACTCTGGTGCAAAATCATCCACTGAAGGAATCTACACAACCTCTTTGGTATCCATAATCAATGGAGGTTCATACAACTTCAATTTTTCAACATTTACCACTAAATACATTTGCATATAAGTAGGAAAATCAAGGTGAAAATCATTGTCTCCAATCTTTGCCAATATGGTGAAGGGACCATATCGAATTGGTCTCAATTTCTTCCCTTCTCCCATCATTCTATCCTTGCTAATGTGGAGCCATACCTTGTCCCCAACTTGAAACTGATGGTCAACTCGGTGCTTATCATGTCTAGCTTTATACCAAGCCTAACTTTTCTCCAACAACTCCTGTACTTCCTGATGAATCACCTGTATCCGCTAAATAAATTTTCATTCTTTTTCCCTATCATATCATCCATTTCCATCCTCATCTTTCCCAAAGACCATGTCTAAGGGATCCCTTAGTAGGTAACCAAAACATGTCTTGAACACTGAGCTCTATGTTGGACGAATGTGTTGCTCGATTGTATGCATGCTGCACATAAGGATGTTGTTCATCCCACAACTTGGGATGTTTTCCACAATATCCTCATAACAAGTGTACCACGGTGTGGTTGATGACCTCTATCTGTCCATCGGTTTGTAGATGAAATGTTGTACTTCTCTTCATCTTAGTGTCCATCATTCTCCACAAGCTAGTCCAAAACTATACAAGAAAGCGAGAGTCTTGATCTAACACAATAGATGTGGGCAACCCAAAATGGACCTAAACATGCTGAAAGAAAAGATAAGCAGTCTACTCAATAGCGACCTTCTTTTTACAAGGCATTAAAATACACATTTTACTAAAATGATCCACGATGACATACAAATAGTCGTGACCTTTCCTAGACATATTAAAACCTCCTACAAAACCCATGGACACACTTTTCCATGGTCGACTCTGAATAGGGAGTGTTTTGTAGAGCCCAAGTTCTCTATTAGAGGGTTTTGAAACAGAACACAACACACAACCCTTTACAAAGTGAGTCGCAATGTTTTTCATATGAGGCCAAAAATAAAACCTCTGTAAATGAAAAAGTTTTTTCAACCCCAAAATGACCAGACACAAGAGAGGTATGAGCCTCTCGGATTACATGTACCCTTTCATCAATGGCTATACACAGTTTTCCAAGGTGATTGAATAGTTTTCCTTGCAAGTAATAATTGTCCACCTGTAATCCACGAGTCATTTTTGCATAAATCTCTTTAAAATCTTTATTGTTAGCATATTGTTCAACATAATTTTCTAATAATAAAGAAGCATTTTGCAAAAACTATAGATACAGAAATAGGAGTGTGAGAAAGCATATCTACTACTTTATTGTTGGCGCCCTTCTTGTATTTTATTACCAGATGAAACTACTGGAAGAATCCTATCCATCTAAAATGACGGGCTTGTTGAAGCTTGGTCTATGACTGAAGGTACTGTAAGGGTTGATGATTTTTATGGATGATGGTCTCCTTGCCGAACAAGTAGTGTTTCCACTTCTTTACACTATGGACCAACGCATACAATTCCCTATCATATGTGAGATAATTCACAACAACCTGGGAGAAAGTCTCTGAATGGTAACATCCATGCTTCCTTTGCTGCATCAATACAACGACGATGGAATATCCACTGGCATCTGTTTCAATCTCAAAAGGTTTTTAAAGGTTTGGTAAGGCTAGCACTGTTGTTTTACTGATCTTCTCTTTTAGTGTGTCGAAGGATTTCTATTGCTTTCCTCCCCACTGAAAATCCTACTTCATACTTGTCAATGTGTGTAAGGGGTTTGCGATAACAGAGAAGTTCGGAATGAACCTTCTCCAATACTGGACCACACCCAAAAAACTTCGGACCTCTATAACATTTGTGGGCTCAGGCCACTTCATAATCGCTTCTACTTTAGAGGGATCTATTTTCAATTGCCCATTACCAACTGCATGACCTAAATAAAATAGAGAGGTCTTCCCAAACTCACACTTTGTTAGTTTTACATACAGTTTTTCATTCTTCAGAACATCAAGCACTTTCTTCACATGACATACATGTTCATCCCATGTCCTACTATAAACAAGAATATCATCCAGATATACAAGCGCAAAATTATCACAAAAAGGCCTAAACATATCATTCATTACCCTCATAAATGTGGTTAGAGCATTGCACAATCCGAATGGCATCACCATCCATTCAAACAACCCCTATTTGGTTTTGAATGTAGTCTTTTAAATGTCTTGTTCTGCAACTCTAACCTGGTAATGTCTACTATGCAAATCCAATTTTGTAAAGTAGACAGTATTTTTCAACTGATCTAATAATTTATCAATGTGAGGGAGATGGTATCGATTCTTCATCGTAAATTTGTTTAGCACCTTGCAGTCTATGCACATTCTCTATGTGTCGTCTATCTTTGGCGCCAACACAATCGGTGAGCTGCATAGAGAAGAACTTGATCTGGTGACCCCTTGATTTAGCAATTCCTACACCTATTTCTTGATCTCCTCCATCTCGATAGAAGCGATCCTGTACATGCCAATATTTGGTAAAGGAGAATCCTATTGTAAATGGATATCATGTTGGATTTCCCATTTTGGGGGAAATCCTCTCAGTTCCTGAAATAATCCATCATAGTCAGAAATAATTTCAAACAATTATTTCTTATGATCAAGATCACAACCTTGAAAAGCATCATCTGTCTCGGCCTCTTTCACTCTCACTACCATGAGCATGCACCCTTTACTAGAATTAACTAGTCATTTAATTTGTTCTTCACTTACAAGGCTAGCACTAACTTTCATATGATGAGCTTTGACTATATATTCTACCTCGTCCTTCATGAGGTAGTATTTATTTTCGTGCTGAAAAAAATTTCCTTTTTTCATATAGATATGGACTTCCCAAGATAATTCCATAGATATCCAAAGGCACATCATTTAACTCTACCTCATCAACTAATTTGGAAGGAATAACAAATCTAGGCCTACACTGCTTGGTTACATGTAATTTTGCTTTATCTCCTACCCAACCAAGCAGGTATGGACTCAGATGAGGCTTAGTTTCAAGGCTTAACTTTTTCACTCAGGACTATGAGATTAAATTTGCTTGAGAACCTAAATCAAACAAAGTTTCCACCTTTTTGTGTTTTATAATAACTCAAATGTGGAATAGTTCAATTCTCTTTCACTAATTACTTACAAGCTCATTCAAATAACTAGTACTTGCAATTGAATCATAACTATTATTAACAAAAGGAGTACCTTTTGTGCCCACAGCTATGATCAATGTCTCATCATTGGAATCTGATGCAAGGTCCTTCTACACTATTTCCACTATTTTATGCTTTCCTTCTACTGAATCTCTCTGGTCTCAAATCTGAATGTAGGTTCCAATAGTGGTCCTCGTCATGACCTTCTCTCTTGCAATGCATTCAAGATGGTTTTGCTATGTCCTCTTTCTTGGCTACGATGATCTTCTTAGCCTTCCCCTTGCCTTTCTTTTAGAATTTTCCCTACTGAGGGTTGAATAATGCTTTCTTGGCTTGATCATCTCTGTCATTCTTGCCTCAACTTTCAAGATTAATCGACTTTATGTTGGCCGCATCAATCGTAGTAGGCTCGAACAATAACAGTGAGTGCCTTATGTAACTATGTAGTGCACCAACATACTTAGTTACAGTCTAGGGCGAATCTAATGCGATGCTTAAATTCAATGTTTGTTTCCAAAATTCTTCAGTGAAGCTTTGCACATTTTGGCCTTTACCTTGACTTAGATATTTCCATTCCATTAGTGCCTTTTTTTTATAACCAAAAGGGTAAAAATGGACATTCAATGCAGAAATGAAATTAGACCAAGAGGAAAGAAGGTTACCCAACTTTTTGTTGCCCTTCTGCAAATTGCTCTCCCACCAAACGAGAGCAGTGCCACTCAGTGGAAGAGATTCTAATTTGACCTTTGCCTCATCTTCTTCGATACGTTGAATCTAGTAGTAGACCTCTATATGTCTTATCCAATTAATATTTTTTTTTGCACTACACCCTCCATTATACATGGGTAGGTCAAACTTTACATCTAGCGTGAAGAAGGTTTCTTATATGTATGTTTGGAATCGCAATTAGAGTGATGAGAACTATCACTTGAAGAAGGAGAAGGAGAAGGATCTTCTCCACCACCTTCATGATTTGTTGATCTATTATCATCGACACCTTCCTTCTCATGCCTAGGTTCCTCTCATACTCTAAAAAAAGCTTGTCCACTTTCTCTTCCATATTGTAGAATATCTTGCGGAAATTGTGTTCCTCTTCCCAACAAGCTTCTTCATTTGCCATGTTTCTTCTTCGTTGTGCACATCCTGCTTTAGATCAAAGGACTTAAGTGTTCATTCTCCTTTTCGTAGCTTGTTCCGAGTTAGCATATACTCATGCAATTCCTATCAACAAAGACCTGCTCTAATACCAAACTTGATCCAATATCTTTTGTTTATAGATGCATCATAATTATATGAAACAGAGCTTATAAACTATGGAACTTAAAATCACATAAAACAATGAAAAAATAACATGATAAGAAAGAAACCATGACACAAATATTTTATTACAAAGTTCATCTAATTTAGACTATGTCTCGAGGCCCTGCTCAATAGTGGGGAGGCCTTCATTCATTAAGTGGCATAAAAAGAGATAAAATTACAAGCAACATTCAACTACAATCCTTATACCTCCAAGATGGAAGATGGACAAAGAATGGAGAGCCTAGCTTCATAAACAAATAGTACCACAGAAATACTAGTGAAACATTGTGCAAAAATGCTTATCCAAACACCCAATTCTTATAATTTGGCCTTCTACAACTTCTCGAAACCTCCCTACTGCTCAAGGTGAGGTCCTGACATGTTTCTAGGTTAGGGTCTGTTGCGCACAATGGCTTCTGAACTAATCTTTCAATCCTCTTTGCATTTCTCCAACATAGATAGTCCTTTATATATGTTGGCATTAAACCCCTCAACTCCCAAGCAATTCTAAATAATGGACCAAGTTTAGCAGGGGGTTTGATTTAATATCAAGAATCTCAAGTCGCGGCAACAACCCTTACTTAACATGGAAAAACTCTTTAACTTCCCATTTAACCCGGCGGCCTTTTACTATCGATGTTTCCCCCCTCAGCGCTTCCAATCGGTAGACAGACCAAAGCTCATACATCAAGTGCCTTGTGATAATGCAGACCTGAGGGCTTTTTAAACACAGTTCATAATATATATTGGGCCTCATCACAAATTGCAATTGGTGTAGAACCAAGGTTGGCACACCATACTACTGCTCCCCTTCTGCGAATTGTGATTGTGATATATCGCATCGCAATTGGACTCTGTCGGGATTGATTTGTAAACACTTGATCCCCTCTGATCTATGATATGTGATATCACAATCACAACCAAGATCCTGCCAGGGGCCACTTTAGAAACACTTTGTCTTTTTGTGATGGACGATTGCAATTTGATCGCATCGCAACCATAACTCTCTTGGGGCCTATTTTCTTTAGGTCGCGACATCTTCCTCCTATGATATGAAATATGAGGGACTAATGGTAGCCTGCCACTTGGCACTCCCCCATTCATTGAGAGTGTCTACCACATCATCTCCTCCTATCATCTATTCAAGTCAAACATAAACTTTGACTTGCTCTAACTTCTTCGTATGAACTCGAATTTGAGTGGCGTTCACACTATTAGAATCAAGATGACGAGCACTTCAATCCGATGCTAAGTTTATCCAAATTATACCACTTTGATTCTTGAGCCTTTTACCATGCCACTGGTACTTCTTTAATGATCCACCTGGATTAGTAGTGGTTTGGAGGCTAACATGGAATTTAGGGTCAAAATCTGAGACCACAGGCTCTGAACTGGACATTTTAGGTTGCAACCACATGGATGAAAGTTTGTGCATGAGGTTGGAGGATTCCAACCACATGGAGGGCTTGTTGTGGGAGCAGTTGGAGACCCAGGTCAGAGAAAAGGGTGTCCATCTTAGGTTTTGTCCACCTGGGGTGGTTACTTAGCCTCTGAGTGACCTGTAGCCCTTGTAGGTTGTTGTGAGATGCCATTTTGTCATCCATGGTCGACCCCACATCCTTAATGGGACCTAGGAGGGTGGTTCATGTCATAGTATCTCCTCCTCTCATGTTTACCCTGGTGGGCCGATGAAAATGGGTAGATATGGGATGGGTGGTTACAGTGTGATAGTGGGTACTCCCAATATCCATGCAAATACCTCTTTATTCTAAACACAGTTAGATCATCTTATATTATCTATAGGAAGGCCTTTAGCCACCTATGACCTATTCTTTAGTAGTGTGCAACAAAAAACCATGGAATTTGCTTCATGGGTAAATTATTTAACATAGACTTTGGCACGACGATCATCATGTATTTGTACAATTTTCCTTATTACCCCTACTTCATTTTAAAAATAAATTTAGTGATAAGAAAGACAAAATGTGGGAAATTTTTGTGGAGCTCTATGGATAGGACCCTAATTTCTTGATCTTGGATTTACTCTTGTATTTGCATCACCTATAGTAAAAATATTTATCTCATTATATTTTTAATTCACCTTGTCACCACAAAGTTGGACCCTCAACTCTTATTTAACCTTCACACTCTCCTATTTCATCCCTCCCCCTTTTCAATTAGTTGTAGATAATATTTAGTCTTATGCTTGGTCTTTCAGTAGTGGTTCTAGCTAGCATAAAATGGTTATGCATTGTTACATGTGATTTTTCTCACCTCATTATAGTTTTAACACCATGGAAAAGGACGATTCACATCATTCCTTAATGCTTTATTATCTTGATTCTAGTTTTGGCCTTTAATTGCACTTCTCATTGGTTCCACCACAAATTTTCTACTTGAATCTCTTAGTGAGTATTGACAATGATCGATAAACATTTGTACAATGAGTTTTTACTCATCAAAAGTTGCAATGCACTACAACGATATTGTTGTTGTACTTTTGTATAATAATGATCCAAATGGATCCTAGAAAACCCTCTAAGTCTTCAAGTATTCAAAATTGTTCCAAAAGAAGAATTTTGGAAAAAAAGTCGAATAACACTATCAGGAGGCAAAAACACAGAGAAAACATTGAAAAACAAGCTTATCGGCAGTCAAAGAAACATTGAATCAGAGTCGTCAGATTTGGCCGATCAATGGTCCAAATCCAATCAAAAAATCACAATCAACGGAGGCTATCGGAGGCTACCACATAGATATTACGATATCAATCAGCACGATCAACAAGGAACGTCCTTCAAGAGCGCATATCGATGGCCCATGTTAACATGCAATATCACAATCAGCAAATACAACGGAACGCTTGCAAATGACGCGGGGGTATGTGCGATGTGTGATTGCGATCAATCGCATCGCAACATCGTATTGAAGTATTACAATAGAGCAAGGAAAATATAACTCGCAATAGCCAGACCCAATAACATTATAGATGATATTATATATGTTTTGAGACCTAAAAAACGTCAATTTCCTTCATATTTCACATTTCTGCCAAATGAATGGATTACAAAGTAAATGCGCCCGATGCGATATTACGGACCTAATGGAACTTATGGATGCATGTGCATAATATTTCAAGTCCAATAAAACCATTTTTCGGGGTTTTTCGGTGTTTAATGTATTTCTTTTATACAAAGGAAACCAGCGGGATTTCGAGAGGAACATAGGCGGTAAGTGGTTTGGGTCAGGCTCCACCAGAGCCCATACGCTGGCTACCATGTGTCTAATCTAAGGAGAGAGAAAACCACTCTTTTCGGGCGGTTAACTCCCGTACGAAAGGGCCACCCGAAATGAACCACAGCCGTCAAATCTGGATCTCCCAGATCAATGATGGAGATGTGATGGCAATATAAAGGTGGACCTGATAGGGATATAGTGTGGACTTATGAAAATTTGAAGTCCGGTGAACAGTGTTTTGGCGGATTTTCATAGTTTTGCAGCGTTTCTTTGTGTAAATAGAAAACGACCAATTTTTGGATTTTAAAGGCCTGATGACCCATTCCATTACAGAATAGGTGGCCACCATCCTTGAAAGAGTTTAGCAATGATTGCTAACTCTCAGAGGGGGATCTAAGCAGACAGAGGTCGGGAAGCTAGAGAGCCCGAGAAGGAGAAACTAATAGAAAACGTAGATTGGCTTTAAAGCCATAGAAGACAACAGACAGAGGCAAGGCAGTGCTAAGACATAGGAAAGACAGAGACAGAGACTGATAGAGAGAGTCTGTGTACTCAGAGAGGCTTGATGGGTTCAAGCAAAACTCTTGTTGTTGTAACTGTTGTGCGTTGAGACTCAAATTGAGCTCATACTTTGTAAAACTCTGTTTTTGAAGGCATAATAGAGAGGTCACCATTGAAAGTTGGACCAGGAGACGTAGCCCAGGAGTGTTGGGTGAACTCCTTATTAAACTGTTGTGTTTATGTGTGTTGTCTATTATGCTCTTTAACTACTTCATTGTCTATGTATTTCGCAATCTTATCGATCCATTGCATAAAGTAACATAGGCAAATCCATGCACATGAGTCTGTAATACCTTAATAATTGTCTTAGATCTCTTTTCAGATCAAATAAGTATTGATCAAGGTCTTCTCCTAGCTTTCTATATATTTCATAGAGTCAAAAATATACTTTTCTTGACATATTTCCCAAAAATAGATTAGACGCTACCATGACATATATCCCTAGGTCATCATGAAATAATTTAATAAGTCACCTTATATATTACATAGTATGAACCACAATTCCTCTCTTGAGATTAGCTTGGCCTTCAATAATTCTAGGATCTATTTAGAAAAAATACCAACTGGTATTGGAACTATGTTATCCCTAGAGATGGCACCAAAATCAAGGCTTCCACTAATCCACATCTAGGATCTATTTGTTATGAATTCCAATTCTTTTTGTTCATCAACAACCATTATTATAGCAATGGAATGCACATGCGAGATAACAGAACATGACTAAACCATTCTTTCTGTTGCACCTTCTGAATATTGTAACTCAACCTACTCATCAAATCTTAAACCATTGGTCATACTCCCAGCTAGACTTGCTAACCTTTTTCTTAACCTCCTTTATTTTTGTAATTATTTGTTATACTAACTTTGGCTTTGGGAACTCCTTAACAAAATATACCCTCTACTAAACCAAATTCACACCATGCATGGCAAGAATTCTCTACTTACACTTAATATACCGCTACAATTCCATTCCATATAGTATCTTTTGGAATCCACCAAACACATTAGACCTATGGTTTTTCACATGTTCCAAATGGCATCATAGAACAACCATTGTTGCTTTGTATATTCATCACCTCTATTATGAAACTAGGTCAACAACAGATATGATTCCTTCGAATGATTGGTCATCCTTTCTAAATGGAATTCTACAAACACAAATAACTTAAGTTTTTATTGTTGTAGGCCCTGGTATTACTACTCTGACAACAAAAGTTACTATCACCAAAGATAAATTTATATTTTCTTTTGAGGTCACATTCACATTGTTAGAAAAAAATATATCAAGGTTACTCACACTACTTATCAACCACATTTATCTTCTATATAGTAATGGTCATGGGATATTGACAAAATTTAAATGACAAGGCATTAAGATGTGAGAGGGATTGACTTCACTACCATTCCAATATACTTCTTTGGAAGCATGGAAATCTATAGGGTTAGAATACCAAAACACCACAAACTTGAAAGAATCTTGAAATGCCTCTTCATGGTTCCACTCTTCTATAAATTTTGAAGTAATTCCCAAGTTAGTAGGCTCAACTAACATTTATACACCTACATTAGAAGTATCTATGTTCCCTATGCCATTATGTATTTGCCACCTTAACTCTTAGAAATTCATCTCCACGTATGTGAATTCCTAACTTCTTTGCAAAACCACCCTTTCTTAATCTTTACGTTTGGGGTCTTCCAAAGCTTATTATTATCCCTTAAATCATCCCACTCTCTTGATGTATCTTAAGACCATGGCCTCTTATTAACAACTCTTTCCTAGTGTAGATATTTCATGTTGCCATTTATGTATGTTGCAGTGTTGCATATGTGTTTTTGGTTAGAAATGATGTCAACCTGATTTTCTTGGGTTGCATGTGAGTTGGTTATGCATGTGTATGTATGGCTACAGGTGGCTTGTGTATAGATGATGTGTAGATGGTTCTTGGCATGTATACTAGCTTGGAATAGCTTGGGGATGTGATGATCTTCTTGATCATGTTGTTACATACAAGTGTTGGTGGTTGCTACAAGAGTTCGAGTTGAGGAGCCTTGTTTATTAGGTCTCCATGTCCTGGATTAGGTCTCTCATGTTGATGATTTTATACATTGGGCTTGGAGAGGATCTACAAGTATCAGTGAATGCTTGAGATGGTTGTAAAGGTGTTGGAGGATGTATGACATGTTGTGGAGAAATTTGATGGCCCGGGTGCTAGTATGGTTGTTGGTTAGCATCCAAGTCAACCTAGTTTAATTTGTTATGATGTTGGTGATATGCAAGTAACTTAGTCAAGTGTTGTAGAGTTGTCAGTGACTTCTAGAGGCCCTACATATATTTTTCAATCTCTAGAAGAAGGTTGAGTAGGATCTAAGCTTATTTGACTGAGTTTTGACCATTCTCTACCCCAATCACATGGATGATGGGTCATGGGAGCGACTGAAAAGCTCCAATCGCTGGAAGACAGGCTTGTGTGAGTGACTGAGGAGATCCAATCGAATCTATCATGTGTTGTACATGTGACTAAGGTTTTTCACGAGAATTTCTCTGCATTCCTCGTGCGACTCAACTAATTTCAATATTATGGTGAAGTTTGTGATCATAATTTTCCAGAAAAAGATCAAATCAAGTCGTGGGGTCTCTAGAAGATGATTAAGGTTGAAGATATCAAAAGGCTAGTGGACTTAGTGGTTGATTTGGTTAATAAGCCTATCTCAACTAAATATGATGCATTTACTAAGTTACTCAACATAGAAAAATGATAAATAGAGGAAGGCTTTGAGTCTATTTAGTTAGTTGTATTCAGAGTGTGAGAGTATGCAATTGTGGGGGCATTGTGAGTGAGTAGATATTGTTGCAGCTATTTACACAGGATTGCAAATATGTATCAGAATTGTGTATACAAAATTCAAAGATGATTTCAGAAGAAAAAAATTAGATTTTATGTGTTGTAGGGTGGAGGAGAATTGATAATTTTTGGTGTGTAAGAGAGCATATATCATTATGAGTAGAAGAGAAGTAATAACCCTCTCTAGGCATATTTTTTGAATCATATTTTGTTGCAAAATGATGGTGTTGTTGGGTTGCTCATGTTGAGTGAATTGAGAACATAGTATGAAACATTTATGAAATGTGGTTCGCATGGAAGAATTGAAGGCATGGAGGCTTCAGAGTAGACAGTGATTTGGCATATTCAGTAGAAGGAACATAATTATCCATCCAATCGGTGTTGGATAGTCCAATGGGTGTTGGGAAAGGATCATTGGTCATGGGTGCTTCCAATGTATAGAATTCTGTAGATCCACAAAAGAAACTTATTTCTTGTCCGATAGGTGCCATCATACTAGGAAGGAAGCTGAGTCTTCTAGTTTATGGTTGTAAGCTAATCCATGTAAATTTGATTAGCATATGAATAGAAGAATTGAGCAATGCAACAGTGGTAGGGTGGTTTTCTCTTGAAAGGGTTTCCACCAAAAAATCTTGTGTCTTCATGTGTGATTATTTGTGTTGATTCTTCCCATGATTATTATGATTTAAGTTTATTGTTTCTTTCATATTTTGATAAGATAAAATTGTGGATGTGTTTTGAAAATTGTTAATCTAGAAAAATGATTTAAAATTAGTATAAAGGCCATCACTACTGATTAACCCCCCCCCCCCCCTCTCAGTAGTGATCTAGTTTCCAACAATTGATATCAGATTTGGTGCTCTTTAGTGAGGCCTGACCACCTGGAGAGAATATCGTGGATCATGGCCAAAAGAAATAAGAGGATGTCTCAAAAGACAAAGAATTTGAAGATGGAAAAGATTCAATCCTTTGCAAATGAACCATCAAATTCTGAAATCTCAGCCAAAGAAGTTGTGTCACGAGGTAATATGTTGAAATCATTTTTGAATTATGATTATGATGATTCTATTGAGTTACATAGTGAAGAAGAAAGTGATGTTGCTCATGTTAAGGTTGAATATGTATCAGAAATGGTTGTAATTAAAGAATTAGTTTCTTAAGTGGATAGACTAATCATTGCATGTATATATCATGAGAAATTATTGTGGATTTGTGATGAGAAGGAAAAAAATATTAAGGAGGAGCTCACTACCTTGAGGACCCAACTGGAAGATTAAAAAAGAATTGAAGTAACATCCAACAAGTAAAAGGAAAAGAAAGACTATGTAGTAGCACTTGAAAATGTAGCAGATAAATTGAGAAAGCAAATTGAAGAAAAAGATCAACAGCTTGAAAAATTTAAGAACAACATAGCAATGAACAAATCTAGCCCTAGCCTTCAAATAAAAGTGGAAAGTTCAAATGTAGGAAATATCAACATAACAGAATCAAAGAAGCCTACAATGAAGGTTGTGAGAAGCAAAGAGAGCATTGGAGAAAAGAGGCAGCAAATTCATCTTCAGTAGGAAAGAAGAGATTTGAAAGGAGCTTCTATGTCAAGAAAATCATACACTCCTATAGCTGATAGTAGCAGAGTTCAAATGAGAAATAAAAACTCATTTTCCCCTTTGTTGAATGAGATTGATTGTTTCAATTATCACCAGTTTGGAAATGTGCCAACTATTTACAGGAGCAAATTAGACACATCTATACAGTAGCTTGGACGGCATAAAAGAGGCTCTTCTTTTAGGTATACAAGTTTGTTTAATGGTTTATTTTATGCTTGTAACCATTTTTTCCATAAGGCCATTGATTTCAAATCTAGTACGAGAAGATGGAAATCTAGCATGAGAAACAAAAGGTAAGATCCTTTGGCTTCTTATATTGGTCATGTATAATGTTATATGTTTCACAACTTTGGAAACATGCCAAGAATTTACAGATGCCTAGATCCATGATACCTTCGGTACAAAAGTAGTAGCCAAAGAAACATGCACAACAAAGGAACCAACCAGTAGATATGTGGAAGAAAAAGGAGGAACATTTAGGAAAGTGTGGTATTGCTCTTTGTTCAGATGATGAGGATGATAAATGGTATATTGATATTGGATGTTCACATAATATGTTAGGATATAGGAGAAAAAATCACTTCTTGAATAGAATCAAAAGTGGTCATGTTTTTTTCGAAGGGAGTGAACCAACGAGAGTATTAGGAAGTGGCAAGGCCAACCTTTGTGAAAAGAGAACCAATGTTGAATATGTATGGCTAAATGAGGGCCTAAAGCACAATATTCTAAGTGTGAGCCAAATGGTTGATGGAGGTAAGGAAGTGGTCTTCAACTCCAAAGGTTGTTTCATCGAGAAAGAAGGATTAAATAGGGTAATTGCTAAAGGAGTTAAGACATCGGATAATGTTTATGTATTGAAGGGAAGAGTAAGCAAAGGAAGGAGATCGAAGAAGTACTCTTCATATTTAGATTAAGATTAGAAGAGATCAACACATATTGTAGTTCTCTCTTTTATGATATATCTTTTAGACTGCAAAATGAATGTGAGGCTTTCATTGGCTCAAGGGGAGTATATGAAACATCTTGTTTTGCATGTAGTTAGGATGTGATGTTAATGATGCTTATCTCTTTGATTGTGATTTCTTGATGATGGATTTTTACTACTGGTGTTTTTTTTCTAAGGTTATTTTGATTAGTATATTTTATGTTTTGATGAGTGGAGATGGCACATGTTCAAGGGGGGCATTTCATATGCTTCCAATATTTCAGTGGTTTAGATGGCATCATGTTTCCTTCAAGGAGTTGGTTATGCATTACATGTTATGTGCTTATTCAAAATTAGGTTACTATAGGAGCTTGCATTTTGATTTGCATGGATTATATTCCGTCTACATTAGTTGACATGCATATGGCTAGTATTATGCATTTTTTTTAATGATATTATGCATGTGATTCTGCTATGAAGCAATATGATGGTGGATGATGTTTATATTTCCAAGTATGGTTGTTGATGTGATATTGTTGATGCCACTACATCTTGTTTCTATTGTCAATTCAGTTTATATTGCAGAGATTCATACTCCATATGATGATTATTCTTGTCGTCATGTCTTACTATAGAGAGTTGATATATTGGGTTGATTGGTGTGTTATGTTGTGGGTTCATGATGTTGTTAATACATTATATTGTTGGGCCATTGTGTATTATTATGTGTTGTTGATTGCTATTGTTGAGATCTTGATTTATGGCTGATGATTTGGGGAGGATGATAGATGTCTCTTGTGTTATTTATATTGATATTGTCTTGTTGCCATGAAGAGGACATGTTGTGGATCATATGCTCCATGTACTTGCATTATGACATTGTATTATACGTGCATTGATGAGAGGATTTTTATGATAGCTATGTATGGGATGTTAGTAGTGCTAGTACAACCATGTATGTTATGTATTATTCATGTACACTCTCATACTTATCACGGCAGGACATTCTCGAGTCATGTATGAATTGAGAGAGAGTCATGTGAGTCATGGTTCAGTCATATGTATGGGCCTATATTGTCATTGTACAATCATGTATTATCATTTTGGAAGCTATGTAATAGGCCTACGAAGCCTTGTACTTTAATGCATATCAATGGGTCATAGTCATTGGTCCATGTGGAATAGCCTCTTGCATGTGAAAGGAGGCATTAGTAGTGATATACTTATTAGTACATATTTAACCATGGAGATGATTGCATTCAATGGAGTATGGTTGGTCATCCTGTTGTGACCCTGTCTTCATGTATTTGTTGTTACCATGTTTACTTCAAAGAGATGATGCTTCCAGATAGCCATTGTTCTTTTTGAATTTTTTGTTGTTGGATAGTACGTTATGGAGAGGATGTATTTGTTGTTGTTTCTTCACTGTTGGTTGGATATATTCTGCTACTACTATGGATTTTATCAAATTTGTTGTTGCTATGCGTTGGTGACTTTATTTGTTGTTACTATCATAACATGGATTATGATATTGCTACTTCAGGAGAGAGAGTTTATTGTTGTTGCTGATGTGAGATGTATAATGTTGCTCTAATGTGTTGTTGATTGGGCATAATTTGTGTCGAGGGGGAGTTTAGTGCACATACTTTTCAGTTATGTGGGGGAGTGTTGTTGTATTATTATATTTCAGTCTTGCACTCCATTGTTAATCACCTTCACATGATATTGAGTGGATTATATGTTTTTGTTGATAGAACCCATTACATGGAGAGGAACATATAGTATTTGTCCTTGACATATCTAGCCCTTTTCCATTAATGTCAAAGGGGGAGAATGTGAGGATGTTGATCGGTTTTTAGAGGACAGTTTCAGATGATTGTTTCAATTGGGATTGACATCAATGCCAAAGGGGGAGATTGTTGGCATTGATGTGTGTTGTAGTGTTACAGATGTGTTGTTGGTTGGAATTGATGTCAACCTAGTTGCTTGGGTTGCAGGTGAGTTGGTTATGCATGTGTATGTATGGTTGTAGGTGGTTTTTGTATGGATCATGTGTGGTTCTTGGCATGTCTACTATCTTGGACTAGCTTGGAGATGTGATTATCTTCTTTATCATGTTGTTGTGTACAGGTGTTAGTGGTTGTTATAGGAGTTAGAGTTGAGGAGTATTTTTTATTAGGTCTCCATGTCCTATATTAGGTCTCTCATGTTGATGATGTTATACATTGGGCTTTGAGAGGATCTACAAGTGTCAATGAATATTTGAGATGATTGTATAGGTGTAGGAGGATGCCTGACATGTTCTGGAGCAGTTTGATGGCCCAATTGCTAGTATGATTGTGTTGAAGGCTTGAAAATATTTGGATACAACATTATAAGGGAGACCACCCAATCTGGAACTTAGAGTAGCTCCTTTTCCATTGAAATGGTGGTTCCGATTGGTTAAACTAGGCCCATTTACCTTCTCTCTATCTCCATTGAATTAAACTATGACTTTCACTTACCAATAGAGAAGAGACATTAGATTAGCCCTCTTCATGATCAGGCATGAAAGTGATCCTTAAGCTAATATGGGGCTCAACCAAGCCACAACTAAAGTTTTCCTCTTTGATAAGAGGACTTCTAGGATGCAGAAAGTTTAACTACATGCAAAGTATAATCTAAGATGCATCTAATACTAGACCTATCTTGATTAAAGGAAGGACTAGTCCTTCTCTCAATCAAGAGCAAGATAAATGGACAGGAAAAGAAACAAAATTATGTTGAAATGGGAATAAGATAAAGGAAATAGATCAAGGAAATAGTTCCAATATCTAATCCTTGTTCAAGCAAATGTATACAAATAAATGCCCATTAAATAGTTAGCATACATCCAACTTCAAACATCTCCAATTCCTCATAAAACATATGCATAATGACAAAAATATTCATGCCACAATTCTAAATAGTTAAAATACATGACATGTAGAAAGAAGGACATCTATAATATTTAATTGCTAGATAGCTAGCAGCTCAAGGAGATAAAGGTTTATCCTTATGAAAGATCCAGTTTTGAAACTCATTTATGATTAATCCTGCAAGATAACTTGACCAAATTCTAAATGAGATTTTCATTAAACGGTCAACAGTAGTGTTGAAATGCTACATATATACTCATACACCAGAAATGATATATGAAAACTAAAGCATTTACTTTCAATAACAGAGCAAGAAATAGTGTTATGAAACCAATTACAGAAATAAATATTATTATAAAGATGAATTAAATTACAGGAAACAAAAGAGAGATACAATAGTGCAAGTCCTCTGCTACCTCTAAACTCGATTCCCTACCTACAAAGATGGATCGGCTCTCACTAAAATAGTGTAAATGAATCATAGACTCCCTCCTTACAAATAGGTTATAAGCACAAGAATTAATCTACCTCTTTTCTCTAGGATTTGAATCCCCTTCTCACAATCAGAGATGGGTATTTATACATAGTGAAAATATTAATTGTTTCCCCAAATCTCTCCACAATCGAGTTAATTATAGCATAGATGGCTTTCATTAGAATCATGGCCAAAATGCAGATGAGCATAGTGAAACGGGTTGCCCAGTTTGGTTTGCACAAATAAGGATGATCCTGCTTGTTTCCTGCATGTTTTGAACTGATAGGTGAGGAACAACCGATTCAACAACGTTATTTTATTACAATATCCCTTTACCATCTAGAGGAATTTTGTTGGTGATAGACTTGATTTTTTTCAATACTAGCCTTAATCGGAAATATCTGTTATAACAAAAATAGGATCAGAGTTAGCCATAAAAATAGTGGAAACAATAATATGCAAACAAACTCTAATTATGCACAAAACCAATAGAAAAATCAAGCACCTTTTTCAATTAATATGATAAAGGCCCCTGGAAGTGACAAGTGGCAAGAGTTGAGTGGTATCAGAGAAATGGATATTGGTAGTTTTAACAATGGGCACAAACGAAAAACACTGATACAGGAGGCTGCACTAAGGAGCAGATGGGGGGATGCGATATTATATTAAATCCATTTAATAACGCTATCGGATCCATTATATCAGAGGTATGAAATAGATATTTGAAATCAGAGGTTTAGTATCGGAGGTGTGAAAGGATAATAGCCGATTGGAAAGTCTCGATATGAGAATTGCGATATGAATAGTGGAAGGTTTATCAGAGATCAGAGGTTTAGCAATATCAAAAATCAGCGACCAGTGGAGATGATTATCGAAAGTTGGAAGGACTGGCATATTTGGATATCGTCGAGATTGGTATATCGAAGGTCAAGAATGAACAACCTCGATATAAATTTTCTTGGGTGACGTGGCTGGAAAAGATTACAAATCATGACTGTGAAACAATTATTTTCTGTAAGCCCTTTATTAAACCTCGTTAAATTATTTATCAAGCATAACAGAGATGGGGACATATTGGGGTTTTAATATATCACAACATTTAAACATTGTAACCCCAATATGTGATCTTTATGATATGTATAATCTACAACCACTTGTTGCATAAGATGAAGGCCTTGGATATCAAAAGGGCTTGTATCACAACTTTTGGGTTGAGGCTCCCCGATATCCAGAAGACCCATGGTTTTGATATGTGTAAGCCTGATATGTATAATATTTTTATTTCCACTTGTATTAAATTTATGAATGAAGTTTAAATATTTTTATTTCAAATCAACTAGCCACTTGTAATATAAAGGGTTTATCCCTAATATTACTTTGAAATATTAAAGCCACTTTAACATTGAAGCTTGGTCTCAAGGGCTATGTAAGGGATAGAATAAAACAAAAAGTAATGTACATTATATACATCCTACAAGGCCAAAGTGGTGAAAAACATCCAATCTTCAATTAAGTGTCATTTACAAACCAACTGTCCAAATGAGATCAAATGAGTTATGATAGGAAGATAAGAACAAAACAAACTCATTTAGGCAGTCCAAATTCTCAAAATCAAATGGTAATATGACTAACCATTCAATCAAAGGGAACCATAATGAGAATTAAGTGAATAATGGGGGGGGTTGTGTTTTTTCCAAAATAATGGTGACACACTAGGAAGAAACAATTATCTTTGGTTTATTATTAATGAAATCCCAAAAGGAAAAGGAGCAAGGTTGAAAAAATCAAAATGTTAAGATTCAGACTCTATGAAATCCCTCAAAACATAGTTTAATCATTTTGAACATCTCTTGTAGAAATCATAAGAGTAAGATCATGTTTACAATAACCATTAATTAATGATAGCATAAACTAAAGGACAAAATTTTAGCATTGTGTTTAGTAGAAATATGAACTCTCATTGTCATAGGTAGAGCCACTACTACCAGCAGGTGTCCATAGCCTTGATAGGGTTACCTCTTATCCCAAAGTAAATTTCAATATCCCATCTATGTTTAAATATTTCAGAGAAAACCTATTTTATTAAAACTCTGAAAACCATTATCTTGGCTTGGTGACCAAATATGACAATGCCATTCACAAGTGTTGATAGTCATGAATAAGTCAGCTCCTAATGATACCTCTTATTTTATAGCAAAGTGTTGTGAGTCATTATCCAGACTTGGTGACCATATATGATAATGTCATAACAATCAAATCCCATGATCATGGTAGGTTGGCTCATTACGGAGACCCCTTATCTTTCAAGTTTTTCACACAACTTTTAATTTATGATCTAATAATTTGTGCTAATAGATGGGGAGACAATTCCTCTCCTTAAGAGATAGGATGACATGGAAGAGTTATAGAATACTAAATTGGTGTGTTTCTTTTGTAAACTTAGTATCTATTTCAAGATATGGCTTATTGCAAAATAGTTTTCTTATGTGTATTAAGGTAAGAGAACATTCAAATACTAATAGAAGATAACGATATCATAACTTTAATATGCGCCTGAAAAATAGAAATTTAGTGATATTCCTTTTATTATTACTTTTACTAATGAATTCCATTAGATAAGAGTAAAAAGTTCCCCAGCATTAAACCAAAGATGGGTGTAAAAGTCCCTCCAACTAAAAGGTTGGTAATATCATCAGGATTAATCCCAAACAAAGGTGAAATCTTCATACAAGGGGATTGCAAAAAGGGACCAATAAATGTTGTGGTAACAAATCCAACGAAGAGACAAGAGAAAAGCAATACAAACTAAAAATTAAAATAGAAGGAAACCTACTGCAAGTAAAATCATGAAATAAACAAAACTCAAGTGAAACAAGATAAAAGAAATATCTTGATATAAGCAATAAAGATTTTGTTATGTTCTTTACATTATGTCAAGCATATGAAATGTTGTCTCGCTTGGTGAGTTTATTATTCATAACTTTTATTTAAATAAATTCTCTAACTAAATGGAGAGTTGTGATTCAAGTTTGCATATGAGAATTTAACAGGAATGTTATTCACTTTATCAAATCTCACTTTAAAACTTGTAACTTTGAATAAACAAATCTCGAAAGAGAATAAGCGAGATGATAAGAAAAACTCACAAGTAAAGGAAATCTCCTTGAATGAGTTTTTTTATTTATTTATATATATCTCCTTTTAGCATTAAGATTTGTCACAACTACTTTGTTGGTAAAAGTTGATCTTCTAACTCAAGCCAATACTTGCCAAAAGAACAACTCAATATAAGAAAGAAACAATGACTAAAAGAGAAACGAAATCTAGAAAACTAAGAACAAATGGAAATGAACATATAAATGTGTACCTTAGAATTTGATCATAGCTTTACCTGATGAATCTTCATCTTCTCTCATGAATTTATCAAATTTCAAAACCATCTTCTTATTTAATTTAAAATAACTACTAAACTACACCTAATCCTAATCTAAAAATAGACTAAGACTAAGTAAAGTCGTGTTTCCAATGTAACCATTCAAGCATCTTATTATCTGCATGAATGTGTAAATAAAACATTAGTAACAAAATATACCAACAAAAATAAAACAGAATATATTATGTGCATCTAATGCCAATGTATGTAGAAGAAGCAACCTATTTATAAAATCCCTTCTCTAAAATTCTTCCAAACATTTGTCTATAGGGTCATCAAAATAAGGATGTGATTTAGATGTTTGAAAAAAATTAAAATAAATAGGAAACAACATACCAATATTAAATGTTAAATCTCTTCAAATGAAAGGGTTCTGTAAAGAAAAAGAAAAGTTAGAAATCTTCTTTTCAAAAGAATTGGGTGGATAAAAATGTGGAAGATTCCTGAATGGAGTACTTGGCTAGCAAAAATGCATTGTTGAAATTTCAAGTGTCAACATTAATGAAGAGTTAATTTAAAAATCAAAAAATTGGGAAAACATAAACATCAAATATAATCTCAAAATGATAAGTATTTTATATTCATAATTGAAATTCTAAGATATATTTGCACCTGTGTTGATCAATGAATTAGAGGAGAAATTAGTGTAATGTCTCTCAAAATGCCAATGCAAAGTATTCAAAAAATCAGAAATAAATTCAACAAAGAAAGAAATTGTAATCAGAAAGAATGAGAAAAAGGCAACATGTAGTATACATTTATGCTACAAATAATGTTACAACATAGTGGGAGTTTATTTGCTAAGATTTCCTTTCAGCAAGTTATTATGAAATTAATATCATTATTTCCATCTACTTGCAGGGATGGGAAAATTTCAAGGTTTTGACTGCAAAAAGGTATATCATGATTGTAGGAGTCACAAACTAGGGTTGATTCATGATTATTGAAATCATTACAAAGATGAGAATAAATGTTTGGATTTTTATCTTTTTCAACTTCAAAAATATAGTCATTTCAAGAATGTGAATCAATTAAAATAGCTTTTGAAGAAGAATAAGAATAAAGTTCAATGTTTTCATCATTTCAAACCATTTCATTAGTACCTTCCTTGGTATGTGATTCTTCATTAGAATTACAGGAAAGAGAAATCAAATATTTGAACCAACTTGTTAATTGATATCGAGGAGGTAAATCATTGGACTTTAAATAGCATTATTGTTAATTTAAATTTAATTAAGAATTGGTCCAAAGATTCACCTTTTGTCCTACACAATTCTAGTAGTTGCTGACACACCTTTTGTAGTTATATCATTGAAAATCCTAAAGGAAAATCGATGCAAACTCATCCCATCTATGTACTAAGGCAACTGGAAGTGAAAGACAACAGTCTTTTGCTTGGCCTGTCAAATTATATGTGAAAATCTCGCCAAGATCAACTTCATCAATATTGAATCTTTGAGAATTTGAAATGAACTAAAAAAAGTTGATTAAAGGCAGAAGACTTACGATTGAACTTTACCTTTGAAAATGTTTTAAATCACTTGATTGGAGTACTGCTAGATTGTGATACACTAAAGCATCTCCAAGGAGGTTTTTTAGAGGAACCCATAATTTAAAATTTAAAATTATACAATAAACTTTAGCAAACAATTTAAAGAAATCCCTCCTTCTAGCACCAAAAATGTTGAAGCCTCAAAAATATCTAGCTACAACATTATAAGGGAGACCGCCTAGTCAAGAACTTAGAGAAACTCATTTCCCGTTGAAATGTTGATTCTGACTGGTTAAACTAGGTCCAGTTACCTTCTCTCTATCTCCATTGGCTTAAAATATGACTTTCATTTACCCATAGAGAAGATACATCAGATCAGCGCTCTTACTGATCAGGCAAGAAAGTGATCCTTAAGCTAATATGGGGCTCAACTAAGCCACAACTAAAGTGTTCCTGTTTGATAAGAGGACTTCTAGGATGCATAAATTAGAACTACATCCAAAAGTATAATCTAAGATGCATCTAATACTAGACCTATCTTAATTAAATGAAGGATTAGTCATCTCAATCAAAAGCAAGCTAAAAGGATAGGAAAAGAAACAAAAGTATGTTGAAATTGGAATAAGATGAAGGAAATATATCAAGGAAATAGTTCCAAGATCTAATCCTTGTTCGAGCAAATGTATACAAATAAATGCCCATTAAATAGTTAACAGACGTCCAACTGCAAACATCTCCAATTCCTAATAAAACATATGCATAAGGACAAAAATATTCATGCCACAATACTTAAATAGTTCAAATTATATGACATGTAGAAAGAAGGACATCTATAAGATTAAAATGTTAGATAGCTAGTAGCTCAAGGAGATAAAGTTTTGTCCTTATGCAAGTTCCAGTTTCAAAATTCATTCCTAATTAATCCTGCAAGATAGCTTGACCAGATTCTAAATGAGCATTTCAATAAACAGTCAACAATAGTGTTGAAATTCTACATACATACTCATACACCATAAATGATATCTGAAAACTAAAGCATTTACTTCCAATAATAGAGCAAGCAATAGGGTTATGCAACTAATTACAGAAATAAATATTATTATAAATATTAATAAACTTACATAAAACAATGGAGAGATACAACAGTGCAAGTACTCTACTACCTCTAAACTCGATTCCCTGCCTACAAAGATGGATCGACTCTCACTACAATAGTGTAAATGAAACACAGATTCCCTCCTTACAAATAGGTTGTAAGCCCAAGCATTACTCTTCCTCTTTTCTCTCTGATTTGAATCCTCTTCTAACAAACAAAGATGGGTATTTATACATAGTGAAAATATTAACCATTTCCCCAAATCTCTCCACAGTCAATTTAATTATAGCACAGATGGATTTAATTGGAATCGTGGCCAAAAGGCATATGAGCACAGTGAAATGGATTGCCATTTTTTTTTGCGCATATAAGGATGATCCCTCTTTTCACCTGCTTGTTTCAAACCAATAGGTGAGGAACAACCAATTCAACAACTTTCCTTTATTACAATATCCCTTTGCCATTTAGAGGAATTTTGTTGGTGATAGACTCTATCTGTTTCAATACTGGCCTTAATCGGAAATATATGTTATAACAGAAAACATAATCAAAGTTAGCCATAAAAATAGCATAAACAATAATATGCAAACAAACTCTAATTATGCCCAAAATCAATAGAAAAACCAAGCAAATTTTTCATTTAATAGGGCAATGGCCCCTAAAAGTGACAAGTGGCAAGAGATGAGTGGTATCGGAGAAATGGATATCAGTTTTTTTAACAATGGGCACAAACAAAAAACGCCAAGACAGGAGGCTACAATACGGAGCAAAATGGCGGACGCGATATTATATTAAATCCCTTTAATTATAATCGGGTCCATTATATCAAAGGTGTGAATCGAAGATTTGATATCAGAGGTGTGAAAGGATAACATCTGATTGGAAAGTCCTGAAATGAGAATTGTGATATGAATAGTGGGAGGTTTATCGAAGATCGAAGGTTTAGCAATATCAACAATCAGCGATCGGAGGAGATGATTATCGAAAGTTGGAAGGACTGGCATATTTGGATATTGGCAGGATTGGTATATCATATGTCAAAATGAACAGCCCCGATATAAAGTTCCCTGGGTGATGTGGCAGGTGGAGATCACAAATCATGACTGTGAAATGGTTATGTTGTGTAAGCCCTTTATTAAACCTCATTAAATTATTTATCAAGGGGAACAAAGGTGGGGACATATCGTGGTTTTAATATATCACAACATTTAAACATTGTAACCCTGATATGTCATCTTTGTGATATGCATAAACTACAACCACTTGTTGCATAAGATGAAGGCCTTGGATATCGGAAAGGCTTATATCACAACTTTTGGGTTGAGGCTCCTCGATATCTAGAAGACTCAAGGTTCCGATATGTGTAAGCCCGAGATATATAATAGTCTGATTGCCACTTGTATTAAAATTATGAATGAAGTTTAAATATTTGTGTTTCAAAACAACTAGCCATTTGTAATATAAAGGGTTTAGCCCTAATATTACTTTGAAACAATAAATTCACTTTAACATTGAAGCTTGGTCTCGAGGGCTATGTAAGGGATAAAATAAAACAAAAAATTATGTACATTATATACATCCTACAAGGCCAAAGTGGTGAAAAACATCCAATATTCAGTTAAGCGCCATTTACAAACTAGATGTCCAAATGAGATCAAACGAGTTATGATAAGAAGATAAGAACAAAACGAACTCATTTAGGCAATCCAAATTCTCAAAATTAAATGGTATGATGACCATCCATTCAATCAAAGGGTCCTGATAATGAGAATTAAGTGAATAATTGGGGGGGTTGTGTTTTTACCACAACAGGTTGTTGGTTGGCATCCAAGTTAACCTAATTTAACTTGTGATGATGTTGGTGATATGGTAGTAACTTGGTGAAGTGTTTCAGAGGTGTCAATGAATTTCATAGGTCCTACAAAGGCTTTTCAAGCTCTAGAATAAGGTTGACCAAGATCTGAGCTGATTTGACTAAGTTTTGACCATTGTTTGCCCCAGTCGCATGGATGATGGGTCATGGGAGCGACTAAAAAGCTCCACTCACTGGCAGATAGGCTTGTGGCAGAAATTGAGGAGCTCTAGTTGAATATATCCTATGTTGTGTGTATGACCGAGATTTTTCATGATAATTTCTCTGCATTCCTCATGCAACCCAGCTAATCTTGGTATTATGGTGAAGTTTATGATCGTAATTTTCCAAAAAAAGGTAGAATCAAGTTGTGGGGTCTCTAAAAGTTGATTAAGATTGAAGATATCAAAAGGCTAGTAGAGTTAGTGGTTGATTTAGTTAAGATGCCAATCTCAACCAAATCTGATGCATGTGAAAATAATTGTTGAGTGATCCATAACCTGTAGCATTACTAAACACAAAAAAAATGATAAACAGAGGAAGGCTTTGATTCTATTTGGTTGGTTTTCTTGAGAGTGTGAGAGTATGTCATTGTGGGGGAATTTTGAGTGAGTAGATATTGTTGCAGCTAGTCACACAGTATTGTAGAGATATATCATAATTGTGTATGAAAAATTCAGAGATGATTTGAGAAGAAAATTTTCAGATTTTATGTGTTGCGGGGTGGAGGAGAATTGATAGTTTGTGGTGTGTTAGAGATCTGAGATTTTTGTGAGTAGAAGAGAAGTAATAACCCTCTCCAGATAGAGTTTTTGGATCGTATTTTGTGTTGTGGAACGATGGTGTTATTGGGTTTCTCATGTTGAGAAAATTGAGAGCCCAGTATGAAACATTTATGAAACTTGGTTCACATGGAGGAAGTGAAAGCTTCGAGGCTTTAGAGTAGACAATGATTCATAATATTTAGTAGAAGGGAAACATTTCTCCATCCAATTGGTATTGGATAGTCCAATGGGTGTTGGGAAAGGATCATTTGTCATGGGTGCTTCCAGCAGATAGATTTACATAGATCTGTGGGAGAAACATATTTCCTATCTGAAAGGCCCCGACATACTAGGAAGGAAGATGAGTGTTCTAGCTTATGGTTGTAAGCTAATCCATGTAAATTTTTTCAATAGATTAATAGAAGAACTGAGAAGCGCATCAACAGTAGGGTGGTTTTCCCCTGAAAGGGTTTCCACTAGAAATACTTGTGTCTTCATGTGTGATTATTTATGTTGATGCTTTCCATGATTATTATGCTTTGATTTTATTGTTGTTTTCATGTTTTGATAAGATAATATTGTGGATGTGTATTGCAAATTTTTAATCCAACGAAAAGATTTAAAATTGATATAAAGGCCATCACTATTGGTTCACCCCCCCTCTCAATAATGATCTAGTTTCCAACATTTTCCATTTCTCCCTACTAGTAACTCTTTACTATATTTGTGTATCTTTGTTGTGGGTTTTATCGCTCTTTCAAAATCCATTGCCTTTACCATTACTAGCCCTTTATGTAGCTTAAGACATTGACCTTGCCATCAAGGCATTTTATCATTACACCCCTGCATGTAAGGTTTACACTTACATCTTAATGGGACTTAGCAACATACTTTGTTCCAACATTAAAAAATTTGTCCGCACCATGTGCAACCATTTTTAAATAATTCTAGTACCTTGGTCAATGACTAGCAACATTATATTGTGAATGCCAAAGCATAACCTTCGATTATGCCTTCATACCAAAATCAACCACTCAAACTTATGGTCGTGCCATTAAATCTTTAGTAGGTCCTTGATAGTTCACTCAACCTTGCACTATGGAAGGAAACATCAATGCTTCTCTATGTGCATTTCCAACTATTTGTGCAAGTTTACTAGGAATTATAGCAATAAAATCTCATCCAAACACTCCAAAATGTATAGATATTGAGTCTTGCAACTTCCTTGCCTATATAGGCACTTTCTTGACAAGTAAACACATGAATTTTGTCTTCCAATGGCCTCCAACATATCTCTATTACTTTGCATTAGTTAAGTTCCTAACAAAAAGACCATGTTTTTGGCTCTATGACATACTAGGGATCCATATCACAAAATGAGCTAGATCACTAAACAAGGAAATCCTAGACAAGGTTGAGTCACATAATCGAACTCAAACAAAGATACTCACATTAACATAATATAATATTATTAGTGAATATGTTAGGTCCCTATAATAGTAGTGTAGCCCCTATATTTTTATTGTGCACCCTGTAGAAGCCCATTATTGTTGTTAATGTTCCCTTACATTATTATTGTTATGTAGGCCCTAATTATATTTTGACCCTTTAGACTCCTATATAAACCAAGGAGGTATATTTGAATCATCCAATAATTGTTCATTATGTGATGTAAAGGGATGTTCCCCTTGAAGTGGCTTATATTCTAGCCTTTGATCTATCTTTTCTTATGTCTCTATTATCTTTTGATCTAGATACATAACATTTGGTATCAAAGATCTTGATCCTAGGGTTTTGCTGCTTCAAATGGGTCATTGTGGAATTTTCGCTATAACTTTTTTATATAAAGTCTCAGACCATGAAATTGTTACCACATGGAATAGAAATATTGATGAACATATGGTTACAATTTCAAACCTTGGTTCGCTAAATTTTCGAAGATATGGTCTAAGGAAGTTAGGGTTTATGTATGCTCCAGAATTCAGTCTCAAACAAGTGTCCCGAGGAAAATCGTCATAACTTTCTTTTCGAGCATCAGATTTGAATTTCGTAAGAATTTAATGAAATTAAAAAAATTGAAGTTTTTCGAGTATGATTTTTAGGACTGAAGGTTAAAACTGTGACACGTGACATCACGTACAAGTTTTCTCTACTAAACTAGTCCATAATCAGGGCATTGTGGGAGATTCGACATAAATTTTCCTTGAAGAATTTGGTCTCAATCTAGCCAGTGGGGTTGGAAATAAGACACAGAGGGATACATCAAGACACAATTTCATACCTTGAAAGGCTAAAAGCACAGAGATACAACAATTTCATGTTCGACCTTATAAACAAGCTCAAAATCAAGCTCTTAAAAGGTGTGTATTTTTAAGTTGGCATAAATTTTGTTTGAAAAAATAATTTGAAGTGATTAAAAGGTCATATTAAAGCATAGATATTATATAATTGGTAATACAATTCCCCCCCCCCCCCCCCAAAAAAAAAAAGTATACACCCATTAAGCCCTCAAAAAATCTCTACTAAGACACATGATGAAGAAGAGCAAGAAATGCAACATGATATATCAAAATTAAGGGAACAAGTGCAAAAAATTTCTCTGTCATGAAGAGAAAAAAAAAAATGAATTGGAAGCTAAGATATATGGTTTAGAAGAAAAAATGGAAGGTTTGAAGGGTGGTTTAAAAGAATAATGGAAGGTTTGACAAAGTTGCTACAAGAAATGTTTCCTAATAGTGATAAGGTATCCCATGAAACTCATGATGAGAACAAAAGGAATGTGAATCATGGTTTTAGGGACTCTAACTTTGGATTAAAGACCAACCATTTTCCAAAGATTGATATGAGGAAGTTTGATTGGAAGGATCTAGTAACATAGATACTATAGATGGAGCAATTCTTTGATCTACATGATGTGCAACACACATAAAAGGTACACATTTCATCTTTACAAATATAACCCAATCATTTTGTGTGGTATCAATGGCTTTGTTCACGTAAATAACTTGTCCCTTCGACAGCCCCAAGGGTTAGCTCAGTTGGTCAAAAACTGTGCCTCGCCAACGGGAGGTCACAGGGTCAAATCCACTTGAAGCCCTTGGGGTAAGGTCTTGCAGTAGGCCGAGGGGTGATTTAGCCTAGCTATCGCCCAGATTATTCCGTGGACGTAGCGATCACTCGCTGACCAGGTTGCTCGTGAACCACATGCAAAAAAAAAAAACCTTGTCGCTTTGACAATTTATATAGAGGAATTTATATCACATGATGAGGATATAAAGAGAAATATTGTTTTTAGCCAATTGATAAACCTCTAACAAAAGGGTTTAGTTGGGGATCACATTGAGGACTTCCAAAGATTGAATATCAAGGTAACTGATATTCTAGAGGAGCATCTAATTGATTTATTCATAGGGACTTTAAAGGATAACATCCAACATGAGGTTCACCTTTGGGAACCCAATTCATTAGAGAATTAATTTAGGGTGGCAACAAAAGTTGAAAGAAAAATTATGGCAACAAGGAGGTCTACCACTCACAACTATAACAATGGAAGTGTTGTCACTCCTAGCCTCCGACAACCTACAAGGTTGACACCACAACAAATGGAGGAAAAAAGAGCAAAAGGGATTTGTTATATTTGTGATAACAAATACACTGAAGGTCATAAGTGTGCTGAGAATATATTATTTTACATAGATTGTGGATATGAGGAAGAAAAGGAACAAGAAATGTCAAAAGAAGAAGATATATACAAGACTAACGCTATGGGTTGAAAAACAAAAAATGAATCCAACGATATCTTGTAATGAATGGTGAGACTTACCACTCCTCAAACTCTCAATATAGAAGGATATATCAAGAAGAAAAAGGTAATAGTGTTGGTTGATTTAGGTAGTACCCATAATTTTAATCATTGTAAGATAAAGGATTTGAATTTTTTTCTATATCTAGCACCAGAGTGTCAAGTGATGGTTGCATATGGAGGAACTATAAATTACTCAGGGAAGTGGCAAGGTGGTGTTGATGTTGTATTAGGAGTCCAATGGTTACAATCTTAGGGAACGATAGATTTTAATTTTCAATAAATTTTCTTGATTTTTTTCTGGGAAGGAGAGGAAATTAAATTAAAGGGTATTGTAGGGAAACTAGGAAAATAATCATATCTAATGGCATGAAAAAGGTTTTAAGAAGGAATAACCAGGGGTAATTGCCCAATTATTCTCACTAGATGTTCAAACATCTAAGTCATCCATTTCTCTAGATCTCCAAAGTGTCTTTGACAATCATTCCAAGGTATTTTATGTTGAGAAATCTAGGGAAGCTATAATAGGTGATTTCTCTTACTTTGACAACTTCTTGTGATGTATTTTTAATTAACTTAATTAGATTCTTATTTTTCTTGATTATATTTAGTATTCTTATCATCAAACATCTACCAATTCATAAGAACAATGAGACAAGAGGAAGCAATATGTAGGTGATCAATTAGGGCCAAAACCTCTCCTCTTGAGAGGGAAACCCACAAGAATTCTTCTCTTCTTATATAATTTTTCGAATGAAAAATTCCAAGACCTAAGACCCTTCACAAAGGCCCTTCCAAGACCAAGTCAACCTTTCTCCTTGATGAGCTTTCTTTCCAGCAATTTTGACCCCAAAAACTTCAACCCCGATAGTTTCTTCTAAAATTTCAACCCTAGTAATTTCTTCTGCAACTTCGACCCCGATAGTTTCTTCTAAAATTTCAACCCTAGTAGTTTCTTCTGCAACTTCAACCCCAGCAGTTTCTTCTCCAAATTTGACCCAAGCAACTTTCCAGCAATTCGACTTGCTGAGCAGATTTCTAGTTCTTCGACTTTACTAGCAACTTTCTAGTAGTTTATCTTGCCCAACAACTTTCCAACACTTTGACTTTCCCAACAACTTGACTTTTCCTAATAACTTTAGAAACCCTAACACAAGAGAGAGAGAGATATCCAAAAACTTTGTTTTTTCTTTTCTTCTTCTTATTCTTGATTTTCATCCTTTTCGAGCTTCTTTCTTGAGGAGATCGAACTTGCTTGAGGTGTGTCCAAATGAGGTTGATTTCCTTCTTATATATAGGCTTTCTAGGGATACGAATTGTTTCCTTGAGTTTGACTTGATCTTTCATGTAGGTCTACTTACTTGAGGCATCATGACAAGGTCTTGGAGGGTATTTCACTCTAATTTGACTCAAATAATTTGTTCTTTACAGTACGTAACATGCCCAAAAGGGTATTTCATACATGACAATGACTCTTATGACTTGTTTACTCAAATACAAGCCCTAGAAGCACTCAATGGGTGCTTGACCTAAAAATAAATTCCCCTTGAGCATGAAACCCATGCCTCAAGAATGAAAATAATAAATTTATTTTTCTCTTTAAAATAAATACATAAAATCATGATTACATATATCATTATGAAGACCAAACCTAGTTCCATATTTCAACTCTCCCTCTTAACTAGGGAGGTATTCATAATACATACAAGGTACTATACAAGGTACTTGGACATTCTCAGACTAAAGAATTCTCATAAAAAGAGTCAGATTGTTAAGTCATCTCATAATTTGTCTTATCATCTCATATCAAAGCATCTTATCATACCAACCAACATTGTCACATAGCAAGGCCTGGACTAACATCTCTATTTCTCCACAATATCAGAGCACAATGTTGGCAAGACCAATGACTAACAGATACCATCATCATTATCTCTTAAGGAACATACCCCACCCAGGTATTCAAAATGTATTTCCTTTTAGGATAATTTCTATCTTGGAATAACCCATCCTCAAGGAATTCATCTTCAACCGCTCTTACATCTTGGATGCCCTACCACATCCTCAAAGAGTATCTAAATCAATCTCATATTCTTACCCAATCTTCCATTCTTTCTTCACAATACGAAGATAAGAATGGTGTGTCTATCTCTCCTCATGGACTTCACTAAGACTTATGATTGTTAGTCCTAGTCTAGTGCATGACACATGAAGTAGAGAACCATATTTGTCACTACCTCTTAACTAGGGAAGACCAACTCATTCCTATAAAAGGAATATTGGCAAGCTCCCTCTTAACTAAGGACTTGTTCAACAACATCTCTTTGGTGGAGGTCATGGTACTATCAACTATTATTAGAGCTCCTCCTTTCGATGTCATGAACTTCATATTCTTCATTATGGAGCCTTCACCTTCTAGTTCTTATTTGTATGGAATCATCTATCCATCGCTTCCCTTCAACAAACCATAGGATTGAACCAATAGTCATGCCATCCTTATTTTCATCATAAAGTGATCTTCTAGTCCACATTTGGATTTTCTTCATATAGCTACCTATTCCAAATCATATTTCCTTCAGGATCTTCCATCCAACCATATGAGCGTTAGTTGTGGGTGACACCTACAACTCTCTTTTAGTAGCCCTGTATTAACCCATCCAAATGTTTTTCAAAAATAAATAAATAAATGTACATCAAATCAAAGTGACCTTTTGTAATGGCCTTTCATCATGACATCTACTTCTTGCAACATCAACATACTGCACATTCATAAATATATATCCAAGGCTTTCATTGTTAAGGGTCTCTTTTCTTTACAAACTTTATCAAAGTCTTCATATCATTTTTATGGATATATCATAGCCAATTCTTTTAGTCATTGGATTTTGATCACTTATCTTATCTTATGTGGCCGTAGTTGCATCTTTCACAGACTCTCCTTCCTTTCTTCACATATTGTTCCCTAGAAACTTCCACACATAGTTCCTTCACCTTTTCAACTACCTCATATTCCATATTAGGACATACTATGCTGATTTCATTTTATAAATATATGAACTAGTTCAAGGTATATGCCTTTGTGCATCTTTCTAAAGGAATAGATCCTTGTTTTTAAATCATGCTCATGAGATAGAGCATTTACCCATGCTATTTGTAACTATATGATGAAAAGACTTAATCTATCAAATACATGCATACATACCTCTTTTCTCCTTTTGGTTACCTATACCTCCCTTAGAAGCTTCCTTTCCTTGCTTTAAATTACTTAACATGTTGCACACATTTTTCATCATGCCGTCATCCTTCTAAACAAAATATCCCACACAAGGTGGAAGGTAGACCATCAACAAGACACTTTCTTCTTACAAGTAGAGGTGAACCTTCTAATGAATATTCCAATAGAGGATGTTGGTTATCCTCATCCTACAAATGATCCTTCCTATAGATGATGTATGATGATTTATTTATATGCTAGATGACTTTATTCCAATCATATTACTACTTTGGCATGAGCTTCTATCATTATGACAACTACAACCATGTAGTATTTTACTTCATCTATCCTTTCAAGCTTCTATAATGATGTCATGTGCTCTTTCCTCAATCATATGCTTCTAATATGATTCCATATCCTAATATGATGCATCCTATCATACATACAATGCTTCTCATCTTAACAATAATCTCTTAATCATAATAGAGGTATTTTCACCTTCTACATTTCCTTCCTATGTACCTGAGAGACCTTAATAGTGAAGATATATTCCTTCCTTCTTAGATTTATTCTCATCCATTTCTTCTACTTCTTCAGTGATATGGGCTTCAATTATTTATTTCCTTTTCTTTTTGTCCTTCTTGAGTTCCGAACAATCTCTCTTGAAATTTCCATACTCCTGACAACCATAGCATTGGATCTTTGACATATCGATCTTCTTCTTTTTATGAGGACCAAAATTTCCTTTTCTTCTAGCCATGAAATAAAATGCTTGGACTTTCTCATTTAATCCCACATCATTTTTTTCCTTCAATATTGTTTCCTAATCATTACATAATGACCAAAGTTCACTGAATGGGGTGGCTTCCTTCTTTCCATTAATGCTTGATACAAAGTTTCCCCATTCCTTTGGTCATGCATTAAGCACAACGGTGGTCATCTCTTTGTCTAACATTATTTTCCCCAACTCTTGTAGTTGATCTCTTATTTGTGACACCCTCATAAAGTATAAGTATATTCCTTCTTCCTTTGATATCTTCGTCTTGTAGATTTGTGTTCTTAATGATATCATTTCTCCTACAATGCTTACGAAGAATAATTCTATGAGTTTGTTATAAGGAATGAGGGAATCCTTGATTGATTCTATGAGGATTATTTGAGCCCTTATTTACCCCTTCATATACTTTGCTAGAGCTTCAGCTTCTTCTTTTGGTGGTTCGATAATTGAACCCTTAATATGTCCAATAACTTCATTTTCTATGAGAATCAAATTTGTCCTCTTCTTCCATGTAAGTAAATTTGATGACTCAACCAACTTATTGATCTACTTGCAAAACAAAGTCATTTTGATATAGATTCAGTTATATATATAAGGATACTTACTTTTCAATTGAATATGATCCTTTTATGGTGATATCTTCAACTTGATGCCTTCTTGATTTTGATGATGATGTTTGCTTCATTGAAGATGACAATGCTTCTTCTAGAGATGTCCTTCTTCAAATATGCTTGTGATGAGATTGTTGATTCAAATAAAGATAGAACACCTTGATTCCTTTGATGCTTATTCTTTGATGTAGAGACTTCAAGATGCTTCAATTTGTATACCTTCTTTGAGTGGAGGTGGGGTCCTTGAGGTCTTCTTCTTGTTGTTGCTTCTAGATTGTGTGATCCTTGAAATGGGTAGTCCTTCTAAATTATCCTTAGATTGTTCAGCCCTTATGTATCCCTTCTTGATGATTAAATGTCTTCTTTGATGTATTTAATTTTATTGATACTCCTTTTGATGGTCCTCCTTCAAGTTTCCTTTCCTTGTCTTGTCACCTTAGCTTTGATACCATGTTGAGAATTATAGGCAGCTAGATTAGGTGATTTCTCTTACTTTGATAACTGCTTGTGATATATTTTTAATCAAATTAGTTAGCTTCTTATTGACTATATTTAGTGTTCTTATGATAAAACAACTACCAAATCATAAATAATAATGAGACAAAAGGACACAAGATGTAGGCGATCAACCAAGGCCAAAACCTCTCCTCTTTAGAAGAAAACCCACAAGAATTCTTCTCTTCTTATAAAATATTCAAATGATGAATTCCAAGACCTAAGACCCTTGAAAAGGACCCCTCCAAGACCAAGTCAACCTTTCTCCTTGATGAGATTTCTTTCCAACAATTTCAACCCCAGCAACTTCTTTAGCAACTTCGACCCCATCAGTTTCTTCTACAATTTCAACCCCGGTAGTTTCTTTTACAACCTTGACCCCAGTAGTTTCTTCTATAACTTTGACCCCAACAAATCTCCAGCCATTCAAATTTCCCAGCAACTTTCTAGTACTTTGACTTTCCCAACAACTTTCCAGCAATTCGAAGTGCCTCGTAACTTTCTAGCACTTCGACTTGCCCAACAACTTTCCAAAAACTAGACTTTCCCAACAACTTTACTGCAACTTGACTTTTCCAATAAACTTTAGAAACCATAACACGAGAGAGAGAGAGAGAGAGAGAGAGAGAGAGAGAGAGAGATCCAAAAACTTTTATCTTGTTTTTTCTTCATATCCTTGGTTTTTGTAATTTTCTAAATTCTTTCTTGAGGAGATCGAACTTGCTTGAGATGTGTCCAAAAGAGGTCACATTACTTCTTATATATAGGCTTTCCAGGGGTATGAATTTCTTCCATGAGACTGAATTGATCTTTCATGTAGGTTGACTTGCTTGAGTCACCATGACAATGTCTTAGAGGGTCTTTGACTCAAACAATTTTTGCTTTACACTATGTAACATGCCCCAAAAGGGTCTTTCATACATGATAATGAATTTTATGATTTGTTGACTCAAAGACAATCCCTAGAAGAACTCAATGGGTGACTGACCTAAAAATAAATGTCCCTTGAGCATGAAACCCATGCCTTAAGAATGGAAATAATAAATTTGTTTTTCTCTTTATAATAAATACATAAAATCATGATTAGATATGTCATTATGAAGACTGAACCTAGTTAAATATTGGAACATTTGAGACTCCCAAAATTATACCACCTATTCACGGTCATGATCATTTTATTTACTTGATTCCAGGAAGTGTTCCTCCAAACATCAATCCTTATAGGTATCTCTATGTCCAAGAGAGTGAAATTGAACGCATGGTTACAGAAATGCTAGAGGTAGGTATAATTCAACCTAGCCAAGTTTATTTCTCTTCTCCATTAGTATTGGTGCATAAGAAGGATGGATCATGGTATATGTGTCCATATATAGAGATATCAACAAGATCACTATTAAAGATAAATGTCCCATTCCTTTCATTGATGAATTGTTGGATGAACTACATGGAGAAATTTACTTCACAAAGTTGGATATTTTTTTAGGATATCGTCAAATTAGAATGAAGATAAAAGGCATTCCAAAAACAACATTCAGAACTCATGAAGGTCATTATGAATTTTTTATCATGCCTTTTTTCCTTACTAATGCACCTTCCACATTTCAAGGTTTGATGAATTCCACTTTGAATACTTCCTTAGAAAAAAGTTTTTAATATTTTTGATGATATACTAATCTACAACAAGTCCTGGAAAGAACATGTTCAACATTTTGACATAGTTCTCAAAATATTGGAAGAGAAACAATTGTATGAAAAACCCTCCAAATGTTTCTTTGGGGTACAAGTAGTGGAATATTTTGGTCATATTGTATCTCATGAAGGTGTTAAGGCAGACACTAACAAAATTAAATCCATCAAGGAATGGAAAATCCCCACAACCCTGAGGTATTTTTGAGGATTTCTCAAGTTGACAGGGTATTATCACAAGTTTGTTAAGAATTACATGTTTTTAGAGGTGCTACTATTTTCCCATAATTCTTAACAAACTTGTGATAATATCTAGAACCAATTAAGGCCTTTGAACATCTTCAAGAGGAAATTTGTCGAGCTCTAATATTAGCTACACTTGACTTCACAAACATCTTTATTTTGTAATGTGATACCTCTAGAAATGGCATTGGTGTTGTTTTAATGTAAGAAGGAAGACCCACTGCTTTTCAAAATTGTCCAATCAAGGGAAAGTATCTACACAATTCTATTTATGAGAAGGAAATGTTGGCTATACTACATGCCCTGGAGCAATTGCACCCTTGCCTAATGGGAAGATACTTCAAGGTAAAAAAAAATATCATGATAGTCTCAAATACTTCTTGGAAAAAATATTATCTTCAGAAGAGCTACAAAAATGGGTCACAAAGATGTTGGGTTATGACTTTAAAATCATCTACAAAAAAGGGATAAAAATGTTGTTGTAGATGCACTCGTAAGAAGGTATGAGGATGTGGATGAATTTCTCTATGAAATTTCTATCATCCAACCCAATTGGATAATTTAAGACAACACTTTTTTTAAGGAGAGGGGGATGTTAAGCCCCTGTAATACTAGTGTAGCCCCTGTTGTTATTGTGTGCCCCATATAAGTCCACTTTTATTGTTTTTTTTCTAAGTAAATTTAATTCTATTAAGAAAGAGAGAAGGTATTTACATAGTGACCAAAGTCAGTACATTGCTCTGATAAGAGCCATCATTCCAAAACTAACTTAAGCCTCCTTCCAGAGGAAAAAGAAACCCATGACCATGTTCTAAAACCACCCATGGAGTTCCATACATCCCGAACAAAAAACCAGGAGACCCATACATCAGAAACCGAAAGATACCCATTACCCAGATGACTAAGAAGCAGCCCGATGATAGCCAAAACTTGATCAAAAAGAAGGAAGACCACCTTCAACAAAAGCATGCTACTCATCAGGCCTTTCCTCCACAATTCGGCACCAGCTGAATTCTAGTTCATCATCAAAAGGATCATTGAACTGAGCAGAAGGACCGGGATCGGCAGGCTGCATATCCATGTCCTGAATACCTCCTCCAAGTTCAGCTTGAGCAGGCTGTGGCATCATACCAATGCCAAGCTGGAACGCAGGGGGAGGACCAACAGCATCTCCCGAACCTCCTGTATGACTGCCAGAGCCTTCCAATTGCGTGGTTTCATAAAACACCACAGAGATGTGTGCAGTGACCCATGGCTGATGAAGCGAACTGTTGAAAGTGAAAATGGCTGACCCAGTCATTGAAGGTGGCCCTGAAGGCAGATTGGAGATGCGACGCCTTCCACGCCCACTACAGCTGCTCGAATAACGCCTAGTGAACAGCTCGCTCGTCGAAGTGGAGTCGTTGGGGGCACGCCTGGGTTGGCCTCAACGACAACCCATTCTCTGTCGAAGATGGGCCATAATGGGAAGGGCCTCAGATGGATATTCACCAAACACCACACTGAAACCTTGTAAGCCGACAGAGGTGGGAGAGGACCGAACGAGACAAGAGGGCTTGTTCTCTACTATCTTCCACCCACCCCTTTCCAAGACCGAGCACAGAACAGGGAAAATGTACAGGAGGTCCGAGCTTAGGGAAGAAATACTCAGAGGCCTCCTCCTAGAGCCGGATAGCATACCAGAAGGAATACCACCAAACTCTAAACTAAAAACCAGAGAACCAACAGAGATGGGATAAGAACAAACGGGACCAGAGAGGATGTTTTCTTTAGTATCCCACCCGCCTCTTCCAATTCTATGCACGATACAGGACCAAAGCACCTGAGACCCGAAATTAAGGGTGGTATGCCGAGAGGCCACCTCCCAGAGCTAGAACTCCGGCCAGTACCCCGGAGAGAATGAGAAAAAACCAGACACAGCGTCTCCGCTTCAAGCTCAGAATTGACAGAGAGAACCCAGCTCAACACCTCAACTAGTTGCACCGCGCTTGCATTACCATGCTCCTCCTTATAATTGTCTACCTCTTCTCGATTAATCCACACCATAACTACCTCATTGATGGAGGTCGCCACCGCTTGCAAGTCGTAGCGTGCGAGAGCGGAAGCCATAACAGTGGATCCTGTAGCACTTAATGGGAGATGATAATGGCCTGCATGCTAGGATTCCCTCCCCTGATTGACATTAAACATCTCATACAGGGTGGGCAGGTGTCGATCCGCCTCACTCCACCCGTGTCCCATCGCGCTAATCGCCACTCTATTCACCCGCATCTGGGGAAGTCCACTTTTATTGTTGTTGTGTCCTTACATTATTATTTTTATATAGGCCCTAATTATATTTTGACAGTTTAGACTCCTATATATACCAAGGAGGTCTTGTCATTTAAATCATCTAATAATTGTTCATTTATATGATGTAAAGGGAGGTTACCCCCTCGAAGTGGCTTATTATCTAGTTGTTGGTCTATCTTTTCTTATGTTTCTTCTTTATTTTGATATAGATACATAATACAATAATTGATGCATCTATTATAAGGGATATTTCCTTCTTATATATCATTGTTCGCTAAGTATATATTTTCCACTTATGAATGTGGGATAGATTGGTCTACACAAAAAGTGAACATTAACATAATATAAAGTCATAAAGTGACATTATTACATAGTAAGTATTATATCCTAACACCCCCTCTTAACGCTTATGGAACTAAAAGAAAAACATATTGACTAAATGCAAACACATACTAATTCAATGCAAAAATAATATAAGTAATGGAAACCAAACATTATGCATAAGCTTATTCTTTGGAAAACAGTTCCTGGACCAAGTAGAGCTCCATTAAGCTACTTCGTAACTTTTGAAAATGTGTAGCTCTCGTGATAAATTCTTGACTTCTTGAATTTAACCTCCTTAAACTCCTAAATTATGTACATATTTAATTAAACTACTAGACTGTAATGCACATTCATGTCTCATAACCTCATTATTGGGTAAGAATCGACATGCATGTCTCAACACCCTAATGAGGGATTCTTCCCAATATTCACAAAACTTTAAACTATTTGGGCAACCATCCATGTTAATTTATATCTAAACTAGTTCCTTTCTTCACTTTAAAGCGTGTACTTATTAAATTCATAAAATGACCTTCCTTTAGTAAGCTCATAACCATTGTTAGCATTTGATGGATATTCAAAAATGGTTATTTCACCAAACATGATTTTTCATTGGGATTTTCCTTGAGAACATCATTGGCTCAAAATTTATAGTTGCAAGTTGTGTCATCCATTTTCTTACAATAACAAAATTCCGTCTCCTCTTTGTATTAATTTTATATAAAATAATTACAACTTGTGTATAATGTAATCTTGAGTTTACTATCACACTTTGTATCACCTACAATGATTCTCTTTTCTTCAACTAAGAGATTTTAAATCTTGTGTTCTTGAGTTTGATAAGAGATTTCAAATCATGTTCTCTAGAGTTTGATAAGAGAGTTTAAATCATGTTTTCTAGAGTTTATATAGACATGTTGGTGACCATTACCATGTCTTTGTCAACAAAAATCCTTAGATGTTTAACTTGCATAGACTATGTGGCTCTCAAATTGTTTAAATTGCAAGAATGGAAACCTTCTTCATTGATCTACTACCATATTAAAAAATAAGCTATATCACTAAATAAGGAAAGCCTAGATAGGGTTGAATCATATAATTGAGCTCAAAATAAGATACAATAAATTAGTATGATTATCAATTAATAAAATGAATAATTGGGGCATCTATTACAAAAGATTTTACCTCCTTATATATAATTTTACACTAAGTAAATCATTCCCACTTATGAATGTGGGATAGATCATTTTACATAAGAAGAGAACATTAACATATTCTAAAGTCATAAAGGAGCTTTAGTACAAAATGGGCCTTATATATTAGGGAGTTTATGGAAGATTTCTAACTGTTATACAGCAAATTGACCCCCTCATCAATTCAAAGGGAAAAGACATGATAGCTGAAGCAAAAACCAATATCACATGCCTTGTTTCCACACTAACGTTGGCTATGCACTGACAAACTGCTTTATAAAGCTTATCTGCAAGCCTAAGGGAGCGTTAGTGACCCAACTAACTCTAGTTGCTAGTTCAGGAACAACATTAGTGGACCCTAATGAATTTCTAAGGGTCAAAGGAGTGAATTGAATCATAAATATCTAGATATTTGCTCCTAGATCTACTCAAGAAAGCAAGGAAACATCTCAAGTTTGACCTATTTGGGGGATTTCTACTCCTAATGAAGAAGGCAAATGGGAAAGAGTTGAAAAGCATGGCAACTTCATTGCTTTTACCCTAAGGAACTCATGGAGGAACCTAGAAACGCTAACTCAATTGCTACATAAGCAAAGCTAGGGCTATGGTGAGAAAGGTTAGATCATTTGAAAGGATAGCATACTTGATTGTTGAGAATTGTCTCAAATTAGAAGAAGTTGGTAAGAAGGGAGAGAGAGAGAGAGAAGCTAGAGGGGTAAGGGAAGGCTGATGCAACAGATGGTTGTAGTCACTCTTCTGACATTAATATAGAACTGTAGTTGTATTGTCTACTCCGTGGTGTTGGTACTATCATTCATTTAGTTTTTTGTCCAATACCTTTTAGCATGAGTAGCTTAGTTATGCGTAACTAGATGTTCTTTTATGTATTCATGTATTAGTTATCAGAGTTGTATGATGTGATTATGTTTGTCTCTTCTATTTATAGGACTTGATCTGGAGCTGGCTTGAGGGACTTCCACCTAGCTGCATTGTGCTCTCTAGCATATCACACGGAGGCTTGAGGTAATCTATTTGTCCTACTTTGATAGTTAGTTATTGTTTATGAACATGCATGTAATTTTGTGACGGTTGCATATAATCTTACAGTCTGCCAAAGGTCCCGGGAAGACCTTTGAGGGTATCTCCATTCTCCATACACCATGCATTTTATCCTACAGTAGAATTGGCAACTCCGCTGGGGACTATACATCTAGTTCCCAATTTACCTAGACAATTCTCAGTTTTCTCCTCCTTCTAAGACCTCCCTATACTTCTGCATTCCCTTTCTGATCCACCAAAACCTTGTTGCATCCTACCTACATATATTCATCACTGAATCTAGTCCAAGAAGCCATGTTTTCCCACACTAACGTAGGTTAGCAAACTACACAGTGCTTTATAAAGCACTGTGTCTACACACATAGAGTGTTAGTGGACCCGTGTCATGCGGAAAGAGTTAATCTTGCGGACAAAACCAACCTCCCTAGAAGCCTAAGACTTTCTAGTGACAAACAAGACAATTAAGAGCAATCCTTCTCTAAACATGAATTTATCATACGAGAAATCAAGTGTTTTAGATCCTACCTGTAGTCCAACGCTGTTGTAGTAGTCTAGCCTCGTCGATCCGGATGAGCTCCTCCTTCACTTCGAAACCTGCATACACTAACAATCAAACGATTACATAACACCTGAATATTCCATAAAACAAAGCATATTCAACATATAGACCAAGGAGTATATGAAACAATTCATTAACAACAAATCATTGAGAAGAATGGACTTATTTGTATAAAGGAAACAAAAAAGAAACCATTACAACCTGAGCCTTGGTGTTGTGCAAGCTCCTCCCAGGGTCCAGCAAGAGCTTTCCTCTACTTTGACAAGCTCACCCACTTCCAAATGAAATAAGAAAGGATGGTAATCTCTCCTTACAAGCTTACAATGGAAGTCCTAATTCCAGCAGCATCTACCCTTTGGAATGTTCAGCTTTTAACCTCCCCTCCTTTGGCCCAATGCCTATATTTATAGTGTTCTAAAGGAAGTTATTCAGGTCCAACATCAATGGGATACTCCCTCTTTTGGATGGGGTAGCTCCTCTCTTGATGGGATAAGTTCTTCTATCATAGGGATGCATGAACCATCTGGAGGCGCTCAATACACGTCAAACAATCTTCTAGAATGCTCTAGAAGTGACCACAAGTAACTTTTTTAAGATGAAACTCGCGCCTTTTGACCTTTACAGGGGTACGCACCCATCCTTTGGCTTACAGAGCGTACAAGTACGCAGGTACAATGAGTTTGGGATGCATACACGCAGGCAAGGTAGAGAGAACCTGCGTACCCAGAGATAAACATGATTTTTAATGACTTTCTCTCTTTTTTGAAGTTTGACATGGAGAGCAGAGGTATAAGGCTTGACAAGGAGGATAATATGACTATTGATGGAGCCATATTAACTGCAGATAGTCATGGTGACAAATTTAAGTGTAACAGATTGCCCCCTAAAGTACGAAGCCTGTAATAGATAAGGGTTTTATATCATATAGGAAAGGTGAAGTACTTTATCATTTCAAGGATTATATCGTGGAGAGCCCAGTCAGAACCTGAAATTTTCAACACAAATACATGTATAAGATTATATCACCGCTGAGGTAGGCATTCCCATACTCAGATCAAAACTTTAACTAATAGACTAACTACTTCTGATACAGGAATGATTTCATAATACATCATAATCATAGACTCGTGTAGACACAGTATGGACGCAGCCATCTGTTTATGATTGGTCTACAACATAATGAATACAAAACTCCTCGCAGCCTGGATGGTGGAAACTAGATCCAGGGTCTTCATCTCTACTTCCCGAATTGGTACGATTTTAGCCATGTGAATAAATGAGTCGATGTCGAACATGGTAGAAACCACTTGATTACCAGTCAATGATGTAAACTGTTAACAAGCGTGAGAGAGACCACCAGTAATGTCAATGGTTCTCAAAGTACCCAGCACAAATCATGAGATGTGAATGAATGAGTCGATGTCGAACATTTCATGGAATCCTTCGATCGCAAGTCAATGATGAAA
>APFE031188339.1:5508-15513 GCA_000404065.3 Pinus taeda
GAAAAGTTTATTTCATGTGGAGAAAAGTTCACACACTTTCATGCAGAGAAAAGTTTATTTCATGTGGAGAAAAGTTCACGCACTTTCATTGTTGGTTCATGGTATTAGTCCGACAGTTTTTGATCCTATGGTTTTGGTTTGTGGTATTGCATCCAAAAGTGTTGATCCCAAGTATTGGGTTCATGGTATTGTGTTATTAGGGTTTTGGACCGTGGTATTGTGAAAGGCCTATGACTATAAAAGAGGAAGGAGATCATTTGGCAAAGCATCATCTGAATTATTGAATATTTGATAAAGTGCTAGATCTGGAATACTGTGATTGGGTTATGGTGCAGAACTGGATCTGAGCTAAAGAGGGATCTCACCGGTTGATGGAGAACAAGATCTAAGGATAGATCGAGATCAAATGGTTTGAAATGAACTATATATTTCATTATGCTTATTCTAGATCTGTATATTGATGCTTGTAATGATCTAATCTGGGTATAACTTAAGTTTGAAATCGCTGCAAGTCATATTTGAATATTTATAGATCTGTACGCGGGTTGGCTTTGGTGTAAGCACGTATGTATGCAGGTTTGCTTCATTGTAGTAGCGTATACAATTTGAGATATGATGTTTGAAGTCACAGGTGGTTCTGGTTGTTGATGGGTTCTGATGACAGTTTAAAGGTGTCAGTATTCTGCATATCCTGTTTGGTTGATTGTGTTTAGCTTCAGTGTTGATGGATGAGAACTAATATTGGATCAGGATCATAATGACTCATATTTATGTGATCTGATGGACTAGATCTGGGTGCTAACACATATATTACCCATGTATATGTATTGATCTAGTGTTTGGGTGATTCAAAAGATTGATTGATTATGTGCTTCAATGATATTAATGGGTCCAGTATGAAAATTGGATGAAACGTGGCCTTTCAGATTATGTGTTGTTCTTCAGGAGTATCCAATCTGAAAATGTATGAAACGTGGTACCTGGAGGAGAGAAGATTGTAGGCCGGAGCCTACGTACTAGTATCTTAGCTAGCAAGAACTATGGGGGTTGTAGCTCCCTTCCAGGAGAGACTGGAGAACGAGAGAGGGTTGTAGCTCTCTGCAGGTAGAAGCCTGCGTACTGGTATAAGACTGCACCAGTAGAGAAATATTGTAAAAGGATTTTCTTATTAAGAAGAAGTTTGAGATGACTTGCAGCAGGTGGTTTTCTCCCACATTGGGTTTCCACCTTATATCATGGTGTTCATGTGTGTGGCTTATGTGTGATGATCTATTCTATTTTACTGCACCTGTTTACTGTTAATATGGTTGATGATGTTCTAATGCACTCATTAAGGATCAACTAACTGAATCATAAGAAGTTGTGGAAGTAGCATATATGAATCTGAATATGGAAATGAAAAATTTTTAATTGATGTGATAATACTGATTCACCCCCCCCCCTCAGTATTATTTCCAACATTTATAGTGCTTTTTGAATTTGAATTTGACCATTCCCCCCAAATCTGGTTCATTAATGCTCCCTTGGCGATAAATTTTCCCAAATCTTGCCCATAAATCACGTCTTAAATGCCTGCCACCCGCTCCATTTGGTCTCAAGTTGAGCATCCCATCATGAATAGTGACATCAATGGTCACTTTCTGGTCAACCTAGGCGGCAGTGCATCCCCCCGTGTGCAGTAGTGGACCTTATGACTCTTTGCTTCTACGTGCAGCTTCAACATCGTGCATCTCCCAAGCAAAATAGTTTATAGTCTCGCGCTCCGTTTCGACTGCTTGGAGCACTAAGATTGTTTTTCCTTCAGCTAGTCAGGTGGTCGCACCACCTATGAAAAGTTTCATCCTGTCATTCATCATGTTTCCTTAATAATACCCACCTTTTATTGTTATGGTTGGCATCGCGGACTTTACCAACTGCAATGCGCTACCCTGGCCAATACACTTAGAAATGTGTGGTCCAAGCCAAGGCATCAAACTGATCAATTTGTGGTGATAGGCCTTAAACCTATCATCACAATCATATGCATCCTCCCTTCTTACCTTGGTTTTTTTCTGAGAAAATCTTCCTTTATCTCGTCCTCCAGCTTCTTGACTTCCACGTCCACCAGAGCACTTTTCTTCCTTAATCGTATCCTTTCTTCTTCAAGTTCTTGGAGTCTGGGATTTCCATGTTGGATTTCTACTTACAAGGTTCCAGGAACCCTCATATCTATCCGTGCTGTCATACGTGTTCTATGTTCTCCAAGTACTATAAGGCTTACTATGGTTGCTTCATACTCTAGCCTTGGTGGTGCCAGCGTGGTCAGGTTTTTACACTTGGCCCTATGAGCCTAGAGAACAGCTGCTACGCGCAGGTCCCAGTCAGTCCGCCTCACATTGTGGACCTTGTTTAGTGCTTGATGTACTTTATTAAAATCTTCTATGTGGATATTCTTCTGTGCACTTGGTTTTTCCATACTTTGTGGTTCCATTTGGAGGGGTCATTCGTCCCATTGCCTTACCCATACCTGCTTACTGATCATGTCTCCTATCATGAGGGCGGTGTGCATTCATGCAAGTTTCACACCATATGCCTGTATCCACCTAGATAGGTGGGTGTGCGGGCCGGTTCATCCATCATACTTATCTTTCAATCACATCTGAGGCTACCCAAACCACATGAGCATCATCCTTCTGCATTCACGCTAATCCTCAATACTTCTTTGGTGTGTCCCCTACTATCTTGTGGGCGTAGCTCGCAATACCCATTTTAGAGTGTCGAAACGTTGTTTTTCTGGTACTTCTCTTTCAAATTTGTTCAGGAAGTGATCCATCTCGCTCAACCCATCATATGTAGGCAGATCTCTTACCTTTGTTGCCACACAATGCAATGAACTTTTCATCATGTTACAGTTGAGCATGGTTACCTCATGTAACCGGTTCTGCCATAGTTCTATCTCCTCGTCAGAATCTGATGTGCAGGAGCGTTCACACTCACAAGAGATTCGGCCATCCATGGTTGGATTTATCCAATACTACTCCTATGCAGATATCTTGTAGATGTAGTATAGATCATTGTCATTTTCATAGTTGTGCACTGGCTTTGTGTAGTTCGATCCTTCTGCAGGGTCTAAAGGTACCACTACGAGCAGAGACTTTTTCTCAAAGATCATCTTGTGCTTCTTTAGATTTATCACTGCATTCATGTCAGTGGCCTAATCTATTCCCAATAGTGTGGGGTAGGGATTATTGTCATCAAAAATTTCTATCACCTCGAAATCTGCTAGCACATTTGCTCCTTCGATGTCTACTATGACTCCCTGTAATCTCCCCATAGGTAGGATCTTTTGTTGGTTTACCATTCGTAGTTGAATAGGAGACCATTGCAGCATAGGCCTGCCCATACACTCCCATGTCTACTTTGGTAGGATGTTTGTGTCTGATCCTAGGCCCAGAATCACATGGTCCATCTCATATTCCTTGATCTGCGTGGTCAATCTCATCTCCCTTCCTCTTCGCATCGTGTGCTTCCCGAGCTTCCGGACTATGTGCGGTTCTCCTAGCACAGTCCTAGCGCATCTAGTTATGAGCTCCTCTAGCCCCTTTACAGCCTTGCTATCATGCAGCAGCTTCATGCATGTCTCCAAGAATGTAGTGAGCATCGATGGGTCCATTTCCGGATCTAGTCTATCTTTACTTCTTGAAGTGGAGTGAGCTTCCATGAAGGTCCCCTTAGTGCACTCCAAATCAAATTCTGGTTCCTTCATTTGGGCCTTGTGAACCCAGGTACTTTCTTCAGGCCGCTTTCCTTTGTCATCGTTTGTCGTAATACCACTCTAGAGCACGATATTTACATTAGGGTCTTCCTCGCATAGCTTAGACCTCATCATTCGCAAGTTCTGAGTTGGGGGAGGTTGGAGTGCTCCTTTATCACACAACCTCACTATCAGTGTTGGATAGTCCTCTGTCTCATGATCAAACAATGTACAATACAAGCATGATGGCCGCATTGGATTTGTATAATCACAGGCATAATGTCCTGGCCCTCCGTAATTGTAACATATCAGCTATCTGGGACCTCTTCCTAGTCCCACTACACCTCGGCCTCGTCTGCACCCCTGAAATCCGGTGCATGCCATTCCTGTGTTTTGATCGAGGGCCTGTGTTTCAGCATGAACTCTGTAGGTAGGAGTTAAATCCATCATCATTTCATAACTTCTACAAGTGCGCTCATCATGTCCTACTAACCTACAGAAATTACAGAACAACTGCTATGAATTCTGCATATACTCCTGTAATAGATGGCAGTTAACGGTGGCATGCTTTCCTCCTATCTGACAAATCGTGCATCATAGTGCAGGCGCTGCACTTGGTCCTACTTCTACCTCTGGTCTTAGTGGCATTGGCCCTCCTCTTGCAAGGTAATTCGCGAACACCGGGCAATGGTCCTTGTCATGCCCCTGGACCTTCCATTTTACGCACCATACCTCATCGCACACTTTTGGGTGAGCCATCCTATCTTGTTTCAAGCTCTACATCTCAAGGCACAATTGTTTCGACTGTGTGAATCTGCTAAACTCCTAGGTTAGGATCTTGTATCGAAGTCTCATGCAATCTCATTGCGACCTCCAAAGCCTCAACCTGAGTGGTTAGCCTTTGTTACGACAATCCGTTCCATAAATGCAATACTAACGATGCTAAAAACCATTCACGGTGTTTCCCATATGTTAATGTCATGTTTGCTTTGTGAATTGTGCACTTCAGTCTTTGATCCAACTCCGACGGGGTTTTTCCTGGTAGCATTGCGATTTCCTTAAATCTAATGATCGACTGTGCCTCCGATTTTGGCCTTCTAAATTCTTTGTTTAGCACAACTTGGATATCCGCTATCCCCACATTCGGATTGTCATTGGAATGCTTGATGAAATAGGTGAGCACGTGATCCTAGAGAGTGCTGACCAATGTGGCCTTGTTTATATTGTCGTGAATGACAACCCGTGCTTCCCATACAACTTTTATCATGAACCAAAACTTGTACAGATCTTCATTCCCTACTTCTTTGAAAACTAGTAGCTTTATCACGTTGGCCATACTGGTTTGCGGTGGTGGCAGAGGCGGTATGGTGATCCGAATTGGATCCATAAAGAATGATTAATAGAGCCATGGCTGTACCAGGTCGGGACAGACTTCAAGGAATTTAGAACAGCAATCAAAAACACCTCTAAACTAGTGGTAGTTGGCAGCTAGCGTGGAACGATGAGGACCTCGGTCAAAGCGTGTTAACCGAGGACCATGGATACCATGCGGGAGGCGAAATAGCCCCTGGGAGGCCCGGATGGGGAAACAGAGGGAGTTTTTCATGTGCTATTAGCACTTATGTTGAGCGAAAACCCTCAAAATGGGGAAGCCCTGAGCACTCGGTCACATGGGAGCTAGGAAAACCATGGGACAAAAGGCTAAGCACTAAGGGCGGGACCCACTCCAAAACCGGCGGTATTGATTGGGGGCATCCATGGGCGGTAAGAAGTTTTGATGAAAAAGGAGTGATTCCACTCAGCGCCCGACACGTAGCAAGTGGAGGAGAGAGAAAACCACCACTCATCACCCGCTAACAGTCAAGCTAGTCAACCGCACAGGACAAGCGAGTGGTGTTGGATCTGAGGGCTCTAGATCTAACGGCTAGGATCGCACTCGATGGAGAAGATGGAATTGATGGAGGGCTAAGCCATGATTTAGAAGAACTTGAGGTCCACTTTGACTGCCAAGGTGGCAGAAGACTCATTCCACGACGTAATCGAATAATTGAACCGACAAAACAAGCTAGCGTAGTTCGCAGGAGTACAAGTGGCCATCCCTGAGAGTCTAATGATGGCGCTGAAACAGGGAACTCCAAGTGTAGTTGCAAGCAAGTGATCCGACGGAGGCAGAAGAGGAAGCAAACTGCCATGATCTTGAATGGCTTTAAAGCCATGTATAGACAGGACAGCGGGCATGAGTTGGGAAACGAAAGATGGAACACTAAAGACAAAAGGCAGAGAAGAGAACAACCAGTGAAGAAAAAAGTAGAAAGAGGACAGACAGCCGAGCTTACGAAAGGTAGCGTCGAGTAGCCGAGAGCTTGAGAGATTCAAGCCATCCCTGAGAGGATCTGTTAGACCAGAGAGGTCAAAGAGCTGGCAAAGAAAAGAGTCTATGTACTCTAGTGGTCGGGCAATCCGAGAACCACCCTGCCAAGCCAATCTGTTTTAGGAGATTCATATTGAGCTCCTTCATTGTAATTCTCTACTTCAAGACACAATAAAAGAAGGCCACCACTGAGAGCTAGACCGGAGATGTAGCCTTGGAGGATAGGGTGAACTCCTTATTAATTTCTTGTGTTCTTGTATTTTCTTACTATATTTCTCTTCCATTTTCCATCTTAAGTGTCTATGTATTTGCAATCTGATCGATCCATTTTTTAAATAACATAGACACACACTAGCACATGAGTCTGTAATACCTCCATTCAATATTTCTTAACTGAGATCACTCATAGGGTGATTATCAGATCAAGTGGTATCAAAGCTTTAGGTTGTATGGTTAGACAAGCTTATGTTGGTTTAGTTGTTGAATCCTCACTAGATCAAAGCTCAAATTAGGAGAACGAGAGTTGGTCGAAACTAATCCTGAGATTGGGAGAGTCTATCCTCGGAAGACAATGTCAGATGAAGGTTTTGTGGGGCCAGACCCTCAATTCATAGAAAGTTTCCTAGCTATAAAGTCTATGGTAGAGGAAATGTATAGGGACTTTAGAAAGCATAAGGATGAAGATTCATCAGGTTCTAAACAAGATAAATAAGAAGAAGAATCTCATAACCATGACCACTCAAAAGGAAAAGGGAAAGAGGAAAGCTTTCTCACACCTCCTAATAGCCCTATACATAATAAGAAAGCATCTTTGATTAAGCTATATGTTAAATTCGATTTTCCTATATATGATGGAGAGCTAAATGCTGAAAAGTTGGACAATTGGATTAGACAAATTGATGTGTATTGCAGAGTGTAGAACATCGAATCAGACAAGAGAAAAATTCAGCTGGCAAGCCTATGCCTAGAAGGCATTGCCTTGGTTTGGTGGGAAGGCAGAACCCAAGCTAACATGAAAAGACATGGTAAGACCATCTCTGTCTGGAGTGAATTTGTTTCTGCCATCAAGATGCAATTGTACCCATTGGCCTACATGCAAGAAACAATGATGATTTGGCAAACTCTTCTGCAGTTGAAAGGGAAAAGTGTGCAATGGTACACTCAAGAATTTAGAAAGAGAGCATTGATTCTAGGGATCTCATTAGACTCACCAGAGACTCTTTTGAAGTACATTGGTGGTCTACACAGCTACATGAGGCATACTATCCTCATGTTTAATCCCACTAGTATAGATGAGGTATCTGTACAAGCTACTCATCTAGAGGCTAGAGGAAAGAATGGAAATCCAGAAGTTGGGGGACCATCCCATCCCACTGCAAGCAAGAGCAAGGAGAAAAGAAAGCAGAAGTGGAAAGCAAGGAAGGCTAAAACTACACATAAAAGCAAAGCATCATGCACTCACTGTAAAAAGGATGGGCATGATGATGAGCACTGTTGGATTCTGCATCCAGAGCTAAGACCTAAGAATTCTGAGGGCAAGAAGAAGAAGACAGCTGCAGCTATTTAGAAAAATTTGGGGTCAGACTTGGGAGATGAAACAATCGTTGCAGCAACAAGTATAAAAGGTAAGAATTCTAAAGCATCTACTAGTAATTATGCTCAATCTGTTATCGATGAAGAACACGAGAGTAAAAGACATGAGCTTCTCCATATTTGAGTTGTTTCCAAACATCAAAAGATTGATACTTTGTTTGATAGTGGCTCACAAGTAAATTTGATTTCTGAAGCAATTGTAAATAAATTGGGATTAGAAACTACACCTCACAAGAAATCATACCCATTAGGATGGTTGAATGATAAAGCACAACTACAAGTGACTAGATAGTGCAAACTCAAGTTTTCTTTTGGGACAGCATTTGTAGATGAGGTTGAGTTAGACATAATTCCTTTGGATATATGTGGAATTGTTTTAGGGAGTCCTTACCTGTATGATAGAAAAGCCATTTTCTATAGAGCTGAGAACAAGTATCTACTTGTTAAAAATGGAATTGAATACTTTGTAAGAGCTCATCAGCTCAAGAATAATTATACTCTTATAAACTCAGGGCTAATGAAAAGAATGATAAATTCATGCAAACAATTCTTACTAATGGTTGTAAAGGAAAAGAAACCTAATAAAACCAATGTATTTGAGGGCTGTAATGCTAAGCAACAAGATGATATAGAAAAGATTGTTTCAGAGTATGATGTTTTGTTTCAAGAACCTAAAGGTGTGCCACCCAAAAAGGAAATAGTACATGATATTATTTTGTAGCAAGATGTTCCATTACCTAACATTGGAATGTACAGGGTGTCTGCTTTAGAGAATGTTGAAATCAAGAAGCAGGTGCAGGAGTTGCTCAAAAAGGGTTTTATTAGGCCTAGCACATCACCGTGTGGGTCACCAATCATTTTGGTGAGAAATAAAGATGGCTCATGGAGAATGTGCATTGACTACTGAGCACTAAATAATATAACAATAAAAAATCATTATTCCCTTCCTCGCATACATGATCTTTTAGATCAATTAAAGGAAGCTGTTTATTTCACCAAGTTGGATTTGCATAGTGGATACCATCAGGTCAGAGTTGCAAAGCAAGATGCATGGAAGACTACTTTCAAAACAAAGAAGGGATTGTATGAATGGCTAGTTATGCCTTTTGGCTTGACCAATGCCCTGCTACTTTCATGAGATTAATGAATGATGTACTCAGACCTTTTCTTGATGATTTTGTTATTGTGTATCTGGATGACATTCTGATTTTTAGTAAAACATGGGAGGAACACTTAAAGCATGTTAAGCAGGCATTAGATGCTTTGAAAAGAGAAAAAATTTATGTTAAACTCCCCAAATGTGAATTTGACAAAAGCTCTCTAAATTATTTGGGTCATATAGTAAGGGGTGGTGAATTGAAAATAGATCCCTCTAAAATGGCAGTCATTGTAAACTGGCCTAAACCCAAGTCTACTACAGAAGTGAGAAGCTTCTTAGGAGCAGCGCAATATTGGAGGAAGTTCATCTCTAACTTTTCATCAATTGCAGCTCCCTTGCATGCTTTGATAGTATTGAACAAGGTGTTTCAGTGGGGAGGAAAACATCAGAAAGCCTTCGACACCTTAAAAGAAAAGATTAGAACAACACCTATACTAGCACTGCCTGATCTACAAAGACCATTTGAGATCCAAATAGATGCCAGTGACTATGCCATGGGAGCAGTGTTGACAGAGCACGATAAACCCATATGTTATCATCCTGAGAGTTTTAATCCTACAGTAGTTAACTATCCTACATATGATAGAGAATTGTATGCATTAGTTCAGAGTGTGAAAAAGTGGAAACATTATTTAATGGGAAAAGAGACAGTAATACATACTGATCATCAACCACTTCAATATCTACACTCCCAAACTAAGTTGCAACAACATTACAGTGGATGGGTTTCTACAAAACAATTTCATGATTTCGTCATCAGATATAAAAGGGGCATACATAAACAAAGTTTGTAGATATGTTTATCTTGACCCGTTATAAATGCATTACTATTACTTAAGCATAATTTTGTTACTACATGGAAAAAGCTATATGGTAACAATATGCTCAAGATATAGACTTTAAATATGTATATGCACTTTGAGTCAAGGCAAAAAGGTGTAGACAGAATTGGTATTATCATTGTTGAAGGACCAAACTCTTGTTCACTGTGGGAAACCTTGCATTCCACAAATTAGAGAGAGTTAAAGATAATTAGAGAGGCACACACTTCTCTTGATTAATTCACGTTACCTTTGGGGTAAGTAAACAGTTGCACTAACTGCAAAGATTTTGTTATGGCCAAAAAATGATGAGATAGTTTCTAGATAT
>APFE031188339.1:16601-26734 GCA_000404065.3 Pinus taeda
CTTCTCACCCTTGGGAAAGTGTTTCCATGGATTTTGTTGGGGGACTGCCTAAGTCTAGAAAAGGTCATGATTATCTATATGTGGTTGTGGACAGGTTCAACAAAATGTGCATTTTGATACCTTGTAATAAGCAGATTACAGCTAAACAAACTGCAAAACTATTCTTTGAACATGTATGGGTTCATTTTGGATTACCCACTTCTATTGTATCTGATCAAGACACCTAATTTGTGGGGAAGTTTTGGTCAAGTCTGTGGGAGTTGATGGACACCCAACTGAAGAAAAACACATCTTTTCATCCACAAACCGATGGCTAGACAGAAGTAGTTAACAAGACAGTGATCCAGCTACCCAGAGGATATTGCAGCAAACATCCTAAACTTTGGGATGAACACTTGTGTTATGTGCAGCATGCTTACAACAGAGCAAAACATTCTTCCACACAAAGATCTCCTTTTGAAACCTGTTTTGGTTTCACACCAAGGTCTCCTCTGGATTTTGTCTTTGGTAAAGATACCACGGTTGATGGACACAGTGATGTGGACAAGACAACTAGGTTCATTGAACAGATCTAAGAGATCCACTAGGTAGTACAGGAATAGCTGGAAAGGAGCCAAGCCAAATACAGGGCTAGCCATGATAAGCATTGGATGGAGCATACATTTCAAGTTGGTGACCAGGTCTAGCTGTATATCAGTAAGGACAGGATGCAAGGTGAAGGTAAATAGCTAAAGCCTATCAGGTATAGACCTTTTAGGATACCTAAGAAGATTGGTGAAAATGCTCTTCATCTTCATCTACCAGCTTACATGCACATCTACTCAGTCGTAAATGTAGATTGCTTGAGATTGTTTGAACCTTCAATGATTGAGGATCCTGAAGAGCATAGTCAATTGCCTTCTATTGATGACTTGCTACTTGAATATCTGAATGAATTGCAGGAAGACATAGTCTTGGATAGGAAGGTGAGGACAACACATAGAGGAAATGTTGAGTACCTCAGAATTGGACTCAAATGTTCAAAGCCGAGCAGTGCGAAGAGGATTGAGATTGGGCAAGTGAGACAGCAGTACCCTCACTTAGTCGATGCTTGAAAGAAAACCAAATTTTGGTGGTCCAAAATCTTTTCAGTGGGAAGGACATGATCTGAATTGGATCCATAAAGAATGATTAACAGAGCCATGGTTGTACCAGGTTGGGACAGACTTGAAATAATTTAGAAAAATGATAAAAAACACCTCTAAACTAGTGGCAGTTGGCAGCCAGCATGGAACAACGAGGACCTTGATCAAAGCGCACTAACCAAGGCCCATGGAGATTGCGCAGGAGCTGAAATTAGCCCATGGGAGGCCTGGATCGGGAAAAAGAAGGAGATTTTGATGCGCAATTAGTGCTTACGCTGAGAAAAAACCCTCAAAATGGGGAAGCCTCAAGCACTCGGTCACATGGGAGCCAGGAAAACCGTGGGACAAAAGGCTAAGCACTAAAGGCAGAAGCCGCTCCAAAACCAGCAGTATTGATTAGGGGCATCCATGGGCGGTAAGCAGTTTTGATGAAAAAGTAGTGATTCCACTCAGCGCCTGACGCGTGGCAAGTGGAGGAGATAGAAAACTACTGCTCATTGCGCACTAAAGGTCAAGCTAGTCAACCGCGCAGGACAAGCGAATGGCATCAAATCTGAGGGCTCCAAATCTAATAGTTGAGATCGCGCCTGATGGAGAAGACGAAATTGACAGAGGGTTAAGCTGCAATTTGGAAGAACTTGAGGTCTTCTTTGACCGCCAAGGTGGTGGAAGACTCATTCCATGATGTAACAAAAGAATTGAACTGACGAAGCAGGCTGGCGCAGTTCACAGGAGGACAAGTGGACATCCATGAGAGCCTAATGATGGCGCCGAAACAGGGAACTCCAAACGCAGCTACAAGCAAGCGATCCGATAGAGGCAGAAAAGGAAGCAAACTGCCATGAGCTCGAATGGCTTTAAAGCCATGTACTGACATGACAGAGGGCATGAGTTGGGAACCGAAAGATGGAACACCAAAGATAGAAAACAAAAAAAGAAGAACCAGTGAAGCAAAAAGAAGAAAGAGGATAGAGGGCCGAGTTGACCAAAGGTAGCAGCGAGCACCTGAGAGCTTGAGAGATTCAAGCCATCCCTAGGAGGATCTATCAGACCAGAGAGGTCAAAGAGCTGGCAAGGAAAAGAGTTTGTGTACTCTAGTGGCCAGGGAATCCGAGAACCACCCTGCCAAGCCAATCTGTTTCAGGAGACTCATATTGAGCTCCTTCATTGTAATTCTCTGCTTCAAGACACAATAAAAGAAGGCCACCATTGAGAGCTAGACTGGAGATGTAGCCCTGGAAGATAGTGTGAATTCCTTATTAATTGCTTGTGTTCTTATATTTGCTTACTGTATTTCTCTATTGTTTTCCATCTTAAGTGTCTGTGTATTTGCAATATGATCGATCTATTGCTTAAATAACATAGACACACACTAGCACATGATTCTATACCTCCATTCAATATTTTTTAACTGAGATCACTCATAGGGTGACTATCAGATCATATGGGCCAAGTCAGGGGTGAAGACGGTGAAACTGGTGGTGGTGTGGATGGGGGTGGTATGCATGGAATTCTCTACCTTATTAGATTGATTGCACTTCTTGGCGAAACCTTCGCGAGCTCTTCTTCACCCCCTCGTAGAGGCGAAATCAAGGGGCTAGTGCTACCTTCATTTCTGTAGATTTTCCCACTCCATGTAGCCCCAAACATCAATTTATTCACATAACCTGTTTTTCACACAGTAGTATTTTAATTAAACTATTTTAATATTTAACGTACTAACCTTGCAGTGCCTTGATAAAATGTCGTTTTGCCTCACTATAGCTGACTAAAGTATCTACTGCGAATTCAGTGATGAATCCTCTTGTGATTTGATCGATCCAATGATTGACAATGTGCGTGATCTTATCTTCTTATGCTTCCAGTTTGCGCACCAGTTTTGGAGTCCACACAATAGCTTTTTCGAGTTTACACCTTCCTTAGCTATTGGCTAGCTTCGTGATCCAATCATACAACTCAGTAGGGAAGGATACATTGAAAATTTCATGGATCTCCATATGCAAGTACCAATCTAAACACTGCCTTTGATAGTTCTAGATTCCTATTTTCTTGCGCCACAAACTCGTGAATCTTTCTGTCCAACCACTCTTCAATTCCCTTCTTTGTCAGATTCTAGTGATACGACATCAGACATCTCTATGCAGATCCCAATCCCGACGATGGAGCCATTTGTTGGCTTGTTTGGGCTTAACCTAGGTTTGGAGTTAATTAGCCAAACAAATCCCTATACTACTGGCCATTTTGGAAACAGTTCATGGAGCACGGACTGATGTCTCACCCGAAGTAGTATTGGAGGGTGCTAGAACCATGTTTCCATGCCCTTGAGATTTTTGAGAGGTTTGACTGGTCCTTTGTTTGCTCTTGTGCGCAGGTTGCTTCGCACACTTCCTGTTTTTCGTGGCTTGATACACTGACTTTACACAGCCCTAACCAGGGGTTATGCCGCGCTCTGTGCTATTACCCAAGATCTTACTTATCTTCCCATGTTAATTAACTACCTTTGCCTACTTGAATGTCTTATAATTAGTAATACAAAGCACTCAGCAATACAAAGCATTTATACATGATCACACAGTAAATAAATAGTGTATTTGCAAATTATATCCAGTCATGCATTAAACCAGGAAAAGATACATAAAATTATAGAAAAACTTCTATTTATTGATTCTTCTAATGGTCACAGACTCGACCTACCTACTCACTCAACTGCAGGGGTTTGCACACTAAGTTATGGACTACTATGCCTCTCCACACTCAACTGCAGAGCCTTCTCCTACTCTACGACCCACAGACACACTTTTCACTTTGACTCCATCACCTAGAATTCTCATCCTTCTATTAGTTAATTCTTCTACACTTAGAACCTCACTCTATTTATACAATCCCATGGTCCGCGGACCATGGGTAGGTCTATCCAGCTGACATTACATTACAAAAACTAAGGTGGATAATCATGTGACTCTATTATACTTTCGCGCCCCGCACCCGCAATTCGTGGAGTTTTTACAAGAATACTTGGTCAAAACTTGGGCTTTAATCCCCAAAACATGCCCTGGGGGGATTCCATGCCCAACAGTTGATATTTGGATTTGAAAATCCTCTAGACTATATAAGTTTTCAAGTAATTTCTGGAAAGGACAAACTATAGTCTTTTAGATGCAGAACCAATGTATTCTTGATTGTTTTTATTAAATTAGAAAGCGTGGATAATCTAAATCTCAATGAATCTTAAAGGCTCTTGATCTTCATACATGCTTTGTTTTCATCATTATTATCCTCAACATGTTCTATTATTTAGAGTGAGATTTCATGAATTGGTAGGCATGTTTTCCCACATTGTTGTTTTTATATCCCACACAATTGGAATCCTTCTACATTTGACCTCCTCTACTTCCCTAGTCTACATGTGTTAAAGAGGGTACAAAACACTGATGACATGTTCTTTTACCATAAGTTCTTCTCATTTTTTGGATGGATTCTATGGAAATTTTACGCATGCCAATTATGTGACAAGAAACATTGTTCCATTATTCTTTTTTATCATATCTTGTTTCTGAGTTTTCATGCTTCTATTGCACTAGTTCATTATGCCTATGTTATGTAAAGATCGAGTTGAGTGGGTTTTATGTTTGATTTTCACTATAGTCAACAACTAAATATATATGTTTTCTATGTAGGTTGGATGATGGGACAACACACTTTGATTTCCACTATTGCTCTCTTTTTCATATACTATCACAAGTGCACAAATACAAACTCACTTTTCTTTTTGCCTGGATAAGCAAATAATGACAGCCTTGTATTTTGTAGTGACAATGATAACTATGTATTGGAGATAGACTTTGAGCCCTTCAATTCATCCTTTCCTTAGCCAACATGATCATCTCCTATTGGTAATGGATTTCAATTTTTGAATATACATTTGTCTTCAATACTATTTCATGATAAAGAAAGCACACAGCCATTGTTAGATTTCCTCCGAGCACACAAATAACACAGTCATGCCATTTTTCTTTCCTTGGTTAATATATTTCATCATTATGTTTGATATTTAATTCATTATTATTTTATTCACGATAAATCTCTATCAAATAGAAGAGAAGGATACGCTAATTGTTTTAGAGATATATAGTATGAATTGATTAAAAATTCATAGGGCTATTTGAATTCTCGTCTTTCTATTTCACTTCTTTAGAGAAAACTATATATTTAAATCCAAACTCAACTCAAATGAAACTAAAATAGAGAATCCTAATTATGAATATGTTTCTCTCTCCATACCTTGCAATGGCATTTTTTTTCTCTGAATTATACTTTAAATTTATTGAAGATAACCTAGATTTACATATTGCTTTTAGCACCAAATTGACATCATGGTAAACATATAAATATACCATTAAATATGACCTAAAGATGATTCAAACAATATTACCTTTAGTCTAATCACATGGTAGAGTAATTTATGAGGCATGAAGTTTTATTAGAGGCATTGTTTGTTTGTTTGTTTGTTTAGGTTAGGTAAGGGAATTCTCTTGCTTTTATGTGACTTTCAATTTATCATATGTACCATGTTGAGAAATGGGAAAGAATAACATGTGACATTTATCTTGCAGAAATTGACGTTGAATGAAAGGATATAAAGCTTAACCAAGCTACAATCTGCTTTTGTAAAGGCAGATGGACATCTTTAAAAACTACCCAAGAATACACCATATACAGAGTTTGAACATAAGTAATATATGGTTTTTTCTTTCGCAGATATGTTTTATTTTCTATCCAAGACATCACAGCAAAACACATATTGATATTATATAAATTGTTAGAGGACCTCATTGAGGTCAATTTTTTTGATGTACTACTTGATTGATACCTTCTCATGACAGGAAGGCTTTAAAAACGAATTAATATGTTCTCAAAACAAATTAGGCTCAAAATTTATAGATATAAAATATAAAAACAAATGTAAATGACTTCATTTGATTGTTACTTGATTCTGGTGTGGGCAGGTTACATGAAATGTGATTGGAAAAAGGATGGGGAGACAATGCAGATCACGTTTTGGATATGATTCATTTGGTGTTGGAGATCCTTCAGGCACTTCAATCATCGACTTTGGAAATGTTTTTAGTAGGTATTCCTATGGTTTTTAATGTTGTGATTCTTTCAACTGATGGTTATTTTGGGAAAACAAATGTTTTAGGAATGCCTGATAAGACATCGATGGACATGTAAACAATTTTTTTATAATTGCAATGTTCATTCGATGATATCCTCTCTTTATTATTTAATTGTATTTTGAATGTTTATTTTGATTTTGCTTTTTATTTTACCTACGAAATTGAAAATAATTGTTATCATTTTTGTTTAAACATCAACCAAAGCTTGAAAATGAAATTAGTGATACACGATATTGATTGAAATCCTTTTAACTGTTTTGTGTTGAAATATTTTCATGACTATTAGAAAAGTTTACTTTCATGTTGTTATTTGAGTGCATGTTATTTATATAGTTGACCAATTTCATGTGTTAGAGAACAAAATGTTGTTGTAAACAAAACAACAAGGATTAAACATCACACCTCAAATTATTTTTTTTCACAAGCTATTTACAACTTGAGCTTTTTAGCATGTAACTTAGTTGGAATGATTGTGCCTAAGTTTTCCGTGAAGGTTGAATACCAAGTTACTAAGGTTTTATTTTCTATGGTGGCGTTTACTCGTTTATATAGGTCATCTGGCCACATAGTGGTATTTATCGTTCAACTAAAGAAAACTTGTTTGGGTTTCTTGCTTTTATGGGAAATAATGGCTTTAACATTCTTGATGTTGAGGTATACGTCATATAAATCCTTTATAGTCTACTTTAGTTTATATTGTAGTGTTCATCGTCTTTCATGTCTCACACTCTGCATTGTATCTTCTTTTGTTTTTAGAAAAGGAACTCAATATTGACGGAAAGAAACAAAATTTGAATAGAGGAGAGCACTAACACTGGAGCGACAAATGCAAAAAGAGAGAGAAGAGAACCAATCTAGTGATACCCTTATAGTCAATATCCCACATAAGACACACAAATAGACTTATTTTCAAGTCTTTAGAGTTGGTGAATTCACCTGCAATGACTTGGCAACACAATGATAATGTTTTGTAGCAATGAAACAACATTTCATGTGTAAATTGTAGACCTACCAATGTTAAGTTGGAAACTCGTATTGCAATCCTTGGCATTTCATATAATATAATTTATGTGGTTGGATGTATTTATAGATGCACTTGATATTGTTTAGTATTTTAATTAACATACGTAACTTTTCATTTTCATATTAGATAAATCAATGCACATTGTATGACATTTAATTTAGTCACAAAATCATACTAATTAATTTATGTTGATTAATAATGAACACATAAAATCAGTCTAAAACAACTAAATTAGTAGTTTATATTGATTAATGATGAACACAAATAAAATGAATATGTGACTAAATTAGTCATTTATAATGATTATTAATAGAAATAAATGAAATGAATATAAACTACTAAATTAGTCATTTATATAATGAATATGAAACTACCAAAAAAATATAAATGACTACTTCAAATGATTAATTTGTGATTACAAATGACAACTAAATTTTGCATATATATGACTAGTAGTAGCTAATTTAGAGTATTTTATAACACAACAAAAATTGGTTTCAAACGGAAACTAAAATTTTCATATATATGACTATTAGTAGCTAATTTACAGTATCTTATAACACAACCAACATTTTGGTCATATTTATTTGAACATTAATTGGTTTTATCGGATGATCATATAGTAATATATTTTGTTATATATTTGGACATTAATTGTGGAAATTAATGAGTAAATCAATGACTAAATTAATGATCAAATTTATGACTAAATATACTACTAGATGATAAAATTGAGACAACCAATTAATGACTAAGGTAAAAACGAATAAAAGTTTTTCATACTATAAGATACTGTAAATTAACTACTACTGGTCGCCAACTGAGAAATGGTCATTTATTTGCAAATTTTAGTCATTGTTTTAGTAACTAATTAGTCATTTTGTACTAGTGATTGGAGCGACAAATGCAAAAAGGGAGAGAGAAGAAAATCGGTCTAGTGATACTCTTAGAGCCAATATCTCGCATAACACACACACATAGAGACTGGTGGTCAAGTCTTCAGAGTTGGTGAATTCACTTGCAATACCTTGGCAACACAGTGATAATGTTTTGAAGTGATGAAACAATATTTCATGTGTAAATTATAGTCCAACTAATTAATATCAAGTTGGAAACTAATATTTTAATACTTGACATTTTATATAATATAATTTGTGGTTGAAATTATTTACAATTGCACTTGATATTATTTAATATTGTAATTAACATTTGTAACTTTGTGTTTTCATATTATATCAGTATGCACCTTGTATGCCAAATTTTTTTAATTTAGTCACAAAATCATACAAATTAATTTATGTTGATTAATAATGAATACATAAAATCACTCTAAAACTACCAAATTTGTAGCTTATATTGATTAATGATGAACACAAATAAAATTAATACACGACTAAATAAGTCATTTATAATGACTATTAATGAAAGTAAATGAAATGAATATAAACTACTAAATCATTCGTTTATATAATGAACATGAAACTACCAGAAAAATAAGATAAATGACTACTGCAAATGATAAATTTGTGATTAGAAATGATGACTAAATTTCGCATATATACTATTATTAGTAGCTAATTTACAGTATCTAACAATGTAAACTTTGAAACAGGAACTATAAACTAAAAACGGGAACTCTAGCCCAAAAACCCCAAAAAAACATTAAAACAGTGGTAAAAATGAAAAGTGTGTACACTGGATCAATGTTTTTTTTTAGGGTAAATTTCGAACATGTTTTAAAAATGGCAGTGAAAATTAATTTTGTGTGCAAAAAAAACACCTTGAAAATTAAAATTGTTGATACTGGAATGATGGTTTTTTTTAGGTCAATTACCAACATTTTTAAAAAATGCTAATAAAACCGAATTTTTTATGTGTAAAATTGCGTAAAAAACACCCTCAAATGAAAAGTTGATGCTGCAATAACAACTTTTTTTGTAGGGTTAATTTTCTCAACATGTTTTAAATGGTAGTGAAACCCATTTTTTGGTGCAAAATTTGTTGCAAAAAACACCCTCAAAATGAAAAGTGTTATGCTCGAATAACACTTTTTTTTCTGGAGTAATTTTTCAACATTTTGAAATTAATGGTGTAATCGATTTTATCATGACTCCAAAAAACATTAAAATTTCAAAAGAATAATGAAACATAACCATTAAAAAAAAAAAGATAAATTAAATAAATAAATTAGCAAAACATAAATAAAAATATATATTAAAAAAAAAACAAAATTAACCTATAAAAGATAAAGAATTAAAAAAACTAAAAATAAAATAAAAAAAAACTACAAAGAAAAAATAAATAATAAAAAACATATTTTTAGAAAAAATTACATTTTAAATAATGAATCCATACAGGTGGAGGATAGTTTTAGATAGAGGAGGAATGACTTTCATAGAGTTTTATGAACCCAATGTTTCAGACTACTGAGTGAGTCCATATCATGGAGATGCGTCAATAGATATTCTCCAGATTTTAATGATTTATCCAAAAGCTCTATTTAGAGTATATATAGGTTTATAAAGATATATAAGAAAAGATATAAAAACCTATATATACCCTAAATAGAGCTCTTGGATAAATCATTAAAATCTGAAGAATATCTATTGATGCATCCCCTAATGATGGACTCACTCAGTGGTCCGAAACTTTGGGTTCACAAAACTCTATAACAAGTCATTCCTTCTCTATCTAAAATTACATTTTTGTTTGTTTTATCTCGTAAACCATAAAAAAATTTGGAAAAACAAAAAAAAACTAAATTTAAAAAAACAATAAAATTAAGTGAAAATAGAAAAATTATAAAAA
>APFE031188339.1:27429-43836 GCA_000404065.3 Pinus taeda
TTTATATTTGTTTTTCTATGTCAAAAAAAAATTTGACATAAAATGTTTTTAAAGTGTAAAAACATATAACATTTAAAAAAAATATCCACACTTAATACATTAAAAAATTTAAAGTGTCAAAGATTGTAAAATTTAGAAAATATTTATTTACATTTCATACATTATAAAATTTAAAGTCAAAAAATAGGTCTTTTAAAAAAATGGCCTGATGCAGAATCACCACTTTTTTAAATCAGCATGAAAAGCACTAACATTCTAAAATGTAATGTACATAAAAGAATTTAAAGTGTCAAAGACTATGCACTAAAAAAAATATGTGTTCTGTATCGCCCCTTTTTAAAATCGGGTCACTTTTTTTTCTATCTCTACGAAACGGGTAGCATTATCAGTTCCCGTTTCAAAGTTTACATTGTTATCTTATAACACGACTAAAATTTAGTCATATTTCTTTGGTCATTAATTGACTTAAACGATGACTAAAATTTGCATATATATGACTATTAGTAGCTAATTTACAGTATCTTATAACACGACTAACATGTAGGTCATATTTCTTTGGTTATTAATCGATTTTCTCGGGTGAATGTATTAATATATTTTGTTGTATATTTAGTCATTCAATGTCGCAATTAATGACTAAATCAATGAATAAATTAATAATCAAATTTATGACTAAATATACTACTAAACAATAAAATTGAAACAACAAATTAATGGCTAAGCTAAAAATGACTACAAGTTGGTCGTGTTATAAGATACTATAAATTAGCTACTATTGGTCACTAACTAAAAAATGGTCATTTATATGAAAATTTTAGTCATTTTTTAGTAATTAATTAGCCATCTTTTACTAGTAAAATAAATTCAAATAATACCTCACTAGTAGTTTGTCAATAAGGTACACTTGCAATTCTGCTTACTTCCTGTAACAATAAGTCAAACTAGCTCATCGATCAAATCATCATATATTAGCATATCACATCTAATTAGCTCAAAACACAACCATCATAAATCAGAGTCATATACATAATAAAAACTGAAATAAAATACTAATAATTATCCTTTAATTGGTCTTCACTTATGCCTTTGTTATTTCCATAGACAAATTGGTTCAGTTGCCACACCAAGCAAGCACCTAGTGTCTTCGCTTCTATTCAATTATGTACACTACACATAGTGTACACCACAACACATACACCCACACACATCATACAACACCAAACAATACATGCACCTACACCCATCATACAACAAAACACATACACCTACACCCAGTGTGCAACATAACATGTACACCTACAACTGGTGTAAAAAAAACACATACACGTACCCCTGGTGTACAACAAAACACATACGCCTCACTAAAAGAAAAAAGGTCATTGGTGGGGGTCATCCCTGTGACGGACCTTTAAGGTCCATCACTAATGTCACATATGGTGATGGTCTTTAGAAAAGCATTGTTGTAAGTGTATATAGTGATGGTCCTTTAAGGTTTGTCACCGAAGCCATTTTCAATGACACTTTTGGTGAGAGTCGTTAAAGCCTCGTCACTAATTCTCTCTTTAGTGACACTTTTAGTGAGGGTCATTAAAGGCCCATCACTAATTCTCTCTTTGGTGACACTTCTAGTGATGATGTTTTATTGACCGTCACTAATGATATTTTTGGTTACTTTTGGTGACAGTCAATAAATGTTCATCATCATTGATCATTCTAATGACTTTTTGATGATGCTTAATGCCTGTGACAGACCTTTAAGGTCTATCACCAATGTCGCATATGGTGATGGTCTTTAAAAAATCATTGTTGTAAGTGTATATAGTGATGGTCCTTTAAGGTTTGTCACCAAAGCCATTTTCAATGACACTTTTGGTGAGGGTCGTTAAAGGCCCGTCACTAATTTTCTCTTTGGTGACACTTTTGGTGAGGATCATTAAAGGCCCATCACTAATTTTCTCTTTTGTGACACTTCTAGTGACGATCTTTTATTGACCCTCACCAATGCTCCTTTTGGTTACTTTTGGTGACAGTCAAAAAATGTTCATCATCATTGATCATTCCAATGAATTTTTGATGATGCTATGTACCTGTTACTATACCTTTTTTCAAAATATAACAATTTAAGACCATTGTTGTTGATTCTTTTTCATTATGTGTCCAAGGTCATAGTGGTTATAATAGTCAGTCAATATGTTAAGAAGTAATTAGTGTGTATCATTTCCTTCATGTCATAAGAGTATAGTTTTCCTATAAGTCAACACATGATTCATCTCTATTAGGTTTATTATCAAGAAAATTTCCTTTAAAAAAATTTCCATTGGTGTGTGTAGGAACTATATTATTTAATACATAATCAAGCTCTGTCAATTCTATTAATTAGAGAGAGCTAGCACTCCTCAACACTCATGGTACACCTTAACATGCTTTGGAACACTACACTAACATTCCTTGGAACCTCGCATGTCTTGAAACATATTTGTACCTAGAACATATTGCCATGAGTAGGATGCCCAAGCACACGTTGGCATGCCCTAGCATAGCATAGCACTCCCCTATCATGTGTTGGCATGACCTGTAGTCCCTAGCATGCCCTGGAACACCTTGGCATAATATTACATTGACAAACATTAGCACTTGGCACACATTGGCACTTGGTATGTATTGGAACATATTATTAGTGTGCCTAGCATGCCGCTTTTGAAAAAGATAAACTCTCGACTTATTAACCCTCTTATGTGTTCATTTCCTTGCATTTTAGCTTGCTTATTCCTTTTGTTGCCTTGAAACTCCTTGACGCATATTGGCATACTTTGGCACCCTGCACATCCTAGCATCTCTTAGCACCTGGCATGCCTTAACACTATTTAGCACATGTTAGCACACCCCAGAACTACCTAGCACACTCTAGAACTTCTTGACATTACCTAATATTCCCTGGCATGCCTTACCCATTCTTAGCATACCTTGTCACTCCCTCCTTGGCATGACTGCTAGCACTCATTAACACTCCCCGAGACACCCTCATATTCATTCACTTCCATGCAATTTGACCTAGTTCTCCCTTGTGTTTTCCTAGTACTCTCTAACACTCCTCAACATGCATTAGCACTCTTTAGCACACCTTAGCACTCTTCCATATGCTCTACCACTTCATAGCATGCATCACACTCCCTGATGCACATTGGCACTTGGCACATGTTGGCACTTGGAAAGTCTTATAAGCATATTTGGTATGCATTGAGATGACTTGGTATGCTTTGGCATGGTCTAATATTAAAGTTATTTGAGATCAATTATTGGAAATTAGATGAGAAGAAACGAAGGAAGATTTGGCACTTAGAATGCTTGGACACTTGGCACTTAGCACCTAGTGTTGGTGTGCCTAGCATGCCCGTCATGGAGAAGGTAAATTAATGACTTATTAACCCTATTATGTTCTCATTTCCTTGTAGTTTAACTTGTTTCTCCCTTTTTTTGCCTTGAAAGTCCCTGACATGCATTGTCACACCCTTGTTCATCTTGGCATGCCTTATCACTTGGCACATCCTAGCTTGTTTGACATGTCTTCATACTATCTAGCACATGTTAGCATGCCCTAGCATTCCCTAAAACACCTTGGCAGCCATGACCTCACAACTAGCATTACATTTTTCCATGACTTGGGAACCTTACTTTCACTAGAACACCTTGGCACTCCTTAGTTATCCTGCCCTTTGTTATCCTCCACAATGTCCCAAGCTGATGAGGATATCGACAGAGGTAACCACAGAACAGGATTTTAGTTTCGTAGCTAGCCCTACCAAACCAGAGAGGGCTCTCTCTATGAAATCACAGCCAAGAGATGACTGGAATGTAAAGAATTTTAGGCTAGATAGATAGGCTCAGGTGGGTTTTGGAAAATTTAGGCTCATCATATTTGCTTGATGATCCCACCTCCATGGGTTGTACTGACATGGTTTGGTGCTAGCTTGGTGAAGTGCTTATATGTGTTTTCAAGGCTACCTCAATGAAGGTGTCTCATGTCATGTTCTTCTCTTTCACCTGATGGATTATTATAACCTTTATCAAGCTATGGTGAAAGACGCTGGGATAATGAACGTTTCCTTTCAATTGCACCCTTTCATACATTTTGGTTAGGCTCGTATACAAGTAGCTAGACAAATTTAGAGACTTGTGAGCTTAAAGTGCATGAGCAGTCTTATGTGGTATTGATATAGCCTAGAAAATCTTCCCTCGCATATGAATAACTTCATGAAAACCTTCATCAATGGTGCATATCTCTCCAACAAGTATCTAAATGGGAAAACATGTGAGTGATCTCCTTTGTATTGTGATTTCAAGTAGGGTTTGTACTCTTCTAGGTCTAGGTTCATGCCTTTGAACCAATTTTCACCATGGTTTGGTATGCTTGTAGCTTGAGAGATGGCATCCACTAAAAATATGAAATCACTCCCTGCAATGGTGATCTTGTCTTCCTTCAAGGTGAGGGAAGATATACATGTGAGATGCTCATGGAAACCTTCTTCGTAGACTCTTTGAAAAAAACCTAAACAATTGACATCTTCAAAGCATTTCATGATAAATGGGGAGGAGGCGATTTCATTGCAATTAGAGGGCTCAAACCTCAGTATCTTTTCCCATCAATATCTTTAAACCAAAAGAATTGATGCTATTATAGCTAGGTGCCTTTGGGCTAGGCCCAAATCCACAAATAAGATACTTTTGGTCTATTTAGAGGTTCTTGCAAGACATGAGAAGGATTTAGGGTGGGTTATAAAGGACACATAATGTTTTAGTAAGGACTTAATTGTCAAGAAATTATGGAAAATTTTCCAGGGCAAAGGTATTTGGTAATAGGTTATTAAAGTGAAATATCTAAAAAATAGATAGCTTAAGAAATGGATTAAAGAGGCGGCTCCAAAGAAGAAGGTGGCATCTTATATATGGAGAAGCATGACGAGAAACAAATATTGGCTACTACAAAATTTGAGATGGGAGGTTGGAAGGGGGAATAGTATAGCAATATGACTAGATGATATCAAAGGAGTGGACGAAATACATACTCTTTCTGTTCGCATCCTTGCACATTTACATAAGAAAGGGATTTACTTATGGAATAAATCTCTTGTGATTGAGGATCTTCTTTTGTTACAAGTTATCAGAGTTAATGCATTTGAACTTGGATTTCCAGAGGATCTATTTATGGAATGGACACATTTCACAACACAGTTAAGTCTAACAGGTTTAAAACTCACAGAGAAGAAAGAAAATATAAAATAGGAAGGTGTTATGTATAATGAACAGAGCCTAGTTAAAGAGATTTTATAAACATATTTCTCATGGGAATGGCTTGAATGATAATGTTTTTTGGTTTCATAACACCTGGAGATGGGATATACCTCTCAAAATAAAATGTTTTATGTGGCTGGTGGTCCATAATAATATTTTAAATTGGGATAATATCCATAAAAGGGGCTTTTAGGATCTTGGAAGATGCTCTTTATGCAAATAAGATTTAGAAGACATGGAACATCTATTTCTAACATGTCTTTTTGTGATCTTGGTATGGAGTGGGGTTCTTCAAACACTTAACATACATGTAATCTAGAATATGGTTTCCATTTAGAGATGTATCACTCAATGGTTTGAAGGTTTCAAAACATATCATTCCTTTCCTTTCTATATTTTGTGGGGCATATGGAGAAGCAAGAATGAGAAGATTTTTGAACAAATAGAACCAGATACTAGAGACACCTATTTAAAGATCTTTGCATATTTTATGGAGATATGACTAATGAAGGAGGAACAACCTAGAAGACATTTTCAATAGTCATACTTTATTTTTTTTATCTTTTATTTTTTATGGAGCATCCACCAATGGGGTTTGTGGAAGTGGGACACATTTGGTTTTGAAGCCAGACAACACCTTCCATTTCAGTTGGTATAATGGCACAGGGTCAAATAATAGAGTTTAGCTAATCATACTCTTGGGGGATCTTCTATGTGCTAACTATCTTGCAATTGAAGATTTACCTGTGTTTGGAGATTCCAAGATGATCCTAGATTGGGTACAATTGAGAACAAAATTTGGACCACCTTCCCTTACTTTTTGGATGCAATGCAAAAGATCTTCAATGAATACCTTTCAAAGACTGCCCTGTAATAATGTCTATAGAGACTAGAATCAAGTGGCAGATCTCCTATCAAAGAGGGGATGCAACTGTGTGCCAAGGAGGATTTTCTACTCAGTTTTCGACAAAGGAATATGATGACGGTGGTGGACCCACCAACATGTCAAGGGGATCTCCCCGGTAAGAAGTCCCAATTAGACCTCAGGCCGTTTGGTGTAGGCATCTCAACAGTTGGTCGTAAAGAAATGCCTTGACCGTAATATTGCATAGAGGCAGGTAAGATAACTCTGTCAATAGGAAGTGTGTGACTACTACAGTGAGTTAAGGAAGGTGCATGAGAGGTTCTACACAAGAGGATTGGGATGAGTGCACCCCTTGGAAACCGGTAACAATACTCAGCTAGGAAGAGAACGCATGAGCGAAGATGCATCACAAGCTGGAAATCAGGTCAGCTGACAATACAAAGTGATGGTTAAACCAACAACACATCTGCAACAAGATTCATATAATTGCATACAAAGTATTTCATACACAAATACATAAGTTAAACAACATACATCGCTACAACAACCATAACAGTCCAACTACAATAACAATATATGCATGAAAACATGTTGGCTCTTATTATATAAAGAAGTGTAAGTTCCAATCATACAATACATCCATGTAAACCTGCTAGCCCCAACACTGGAACGTTACAGCCACATTCACATGCTCCTCCAAAGAGATGAAATAGCTCCGTGCAGTGGAGAAGCTAAGGCACGTTAAAATATTGTCCAAGCTCTTTCCAAGATAGCCTTATCAAAAGCTTGGCTGACCAAAAGCCTATGCAATGAGTTACAAGGGACTATTCATAGCAAAGGGTTGGGTGACCCTTGACATTCCCCTTTGTGACCATTCAACTACCGTCATGACTCTTCACCTACTCTACGATTGTTACATCCACTATTGACACTTGACTTACACTTGACATGATTTAACATTACAATGCACATGTACCCATGTGAACAAAAATGTCTTGAGCAAGCCAAACTAGACATCACTCTGACCTAGACAACTATAGATGTCCAACTGCTTGACATCCTCATGCTGATCAACAGTAACATATTGATGCCAAGATTTGTAGTCCTTGATAGTGTCTGTGTGTTCCGCTGTGACATCTGTCTGAAACCTGAACCTTTCCTCCATAGAATATGGGTACATTGCTTAGGCTTCTCTTTCCAACTCGTCTGAAAGCATGCACATAATTATCTTCAATCTGGCCAAACCAGCAACATACTTGTGTATGATGTCTACACTGATAGGAAAGTTTGGGCTGGTGTCGATGCACATCAACTCGTCAAAGTACGAGTCAAGCTCTAGTCAAACCTGCTTCTTGGTCTTCACCTGGGTGATAGTCCCAAGGGATGGGATTGCATGTGTGAGCACCACAACATCCATGCTCTTGAATAGTCATGCATGGGAAGATTGTATGCTAGTGATGAGTTGCGGGAGGTCCTCATAGTTACGGATCTGACTCTGGATATGGCTTGTAGCTCGACCGCATTGACCCTCATCATCTTTGGAAAGTGAAGTGGGGCTCCCTTGTACATCATCATCCATGTTTGCACATTATCAACAACAGCATGCACGTTCGTCAAGATGCATGCTCTTCTAGCACATCACTTCTACCATCCATTGAGATGGACGACTACCTTGTGCACGGTACCAATATTGGAGTACAATGCTCACATAACTGTGTTAAGTGATAATAATTCATCTAGTATTACCTTCTTCAGTTCAACTCAGGTGGACATTTTCACCATGTCTCCTCCTTTCTTGGCCACCTATAGTTCCTTTTCCCTTCGCTCATTTTCAGCTATCAGAAAGCTAACACTTGAGATAGTGGCTTTGACATACACTCTGGTTGCATCGACCAAGGAAACTAGATGCTTGTGCACATCAGTCACAACCACTCACTCCTCAACTTGTGCAGGAGATGTTTGATCCTCCAGAGTTGGTACTCTGTGAGACTGTACAACTCTGTGATGAGATTCATCAAAATTGATGTTGTGCATCTCTCCTTCTGGTTGGCCACCAAGGAACTCAATGCCTCCTTGGTCATTCAAGACATTATCATCATCTCGATGCATTGAAGTAGGTGAGTCAACCTCTTTGTGTTGAGGCATGAGGTTGGTGTCCTGTTCCAACTTCTGTTGCTCCATGTCTCCATCCAACTATTGAAGTGCTTGTTCTATCTCATGAGTGAAGTCTCACTCCTATGATGGTTCACCCTATTCACCTGATCCCAACTGTTAAGATGAATCAACTACTTGTAAGGGAGATGCTTCATCTATCTGCACATGTTGCACTCCCTACTATATCTGCTGCTCCTACAATTCCCTCTCCGGTTTGCACAACTCTTGTTCTTTTCAGAGTTGCTCCCTCAGCTCATGCAACTCCTCCTCTACTTCTTCCATTCTCTTCTTATCCCTCTGCCTTCATGCGATTCGCTTGTCGCATTGCTGCCTCTTTGCCTGAATAGCCATAGCTACTTATTCTACAAGTGGATCTGCTCAAAGCTTGCAGCTTTGCTCCTCCTCCATGTGATTGACAATCTTCCTATTCCCTTTGTCACGCACAAATATCTATCTAAATTCTTGAATACTTGATTAATCCAAATCCAAAATAAATATAATAACAATGTTGAATTCCAATTCCAAGTCCACTCAACTAGTGCACATTACCTCATTCAATAGCATTATGAACCATTACATGTAGTTACATAAAACAATCCCACCCAATTTTAAAATTAGCTTCATAAAAAACCTCTAACTTCAATCCAGACCAGCACAAGGATCCAATCAAACTTTTCACAGCTTGGTTAATTGAGACACCAAACATCCAATGCTACCATGTACCACACTGTCAAGATCGTCAACAATTGCTGCAATCTGAACTTCCTCGTAACTGATAGCTGGTTAAGTCAAGATTCAACATCATCACTTGCATCAAACTCCCATATATTGGATTAGTTAAACACGATAATTTTTATCTGTTCTAATCCCTTAGGGATATTTTTTGTTTTGATTCAAAATCTCAGTTGTGAGCAACCCAACTTCTTATTATCGAACTTCCAACATCAATCATCAATTTTCTGTATTCGCACATTGGGTTTTGAATACCTAATTTTGTACCCCCACAGTAGAACATTATATATATATATATATATTATATATATATATATATATATATATATATATATATAGATATATAGAATATTAGAGATCTTATTCGGTGGAATTTATATGCAGTGGGAGTTGATTTTGAATCTTTGACAAACACAACTTTAGGATCCACAACAGGGCTCATCAGAACTACCATATTGTATCCCTTAGATACATGTAAGACCAAGTACTAGGCAAAGGATTATGCTAGGGGTCGATAGAACTAAAGGTTTGTAGCTCTAGCACATATTTTCCTTAGAATTAAACTAGGCTTTTTCTTTTTTTGCAATGGGTTTTGCTAAATTCGGTATGTGACACATGTATTCCCTTACAAATCATCTAGGTTGAGTATTTTGAAATGGGTTTTGTATCTAGTTGCAATCTGGGTCACTAGATCCTTAGTTTATGCTCTGGTTAGTGTGCTTAAATTTGATGGGGTCAATCCTTCTTAGCACACTTGGAACTCGCTAACACTCCCTATCACACACTCTTATTCATTCATTTCCATGCAATTGAAACTAGTGCTCCCTTGTGTTTGCCTAGCACTCCTTAACATTTGTTGGTGCCACACTGTATAACCTGGCACATCTTGTCATGTATTGGCATCCCTAACATGTATTGGAACTGTATCACATGTATTAGCACTTCTTGGCATTCCCTATCACACCTTGGCACTTCCTAGTTATCATGCCCTTATAGATAGCCTTACATTCCTTTCGATTTGGGAACCCAACCAACACATTGAAAAAATAGTGTTGTGCATAGCCCAATGTCTCCCTTTTTCTGAAACTGATTTTTTCCAACCCCTTATTGAAATCATAGGATTGCCTCCTACAAGTCCTATTTCTTCCCAACCTCTTTGAAAGGTATTTCACTTTCCTTTTCCTTTCCCCCTTTTAATATTTTGTCGTGATTTTTGTTGTGCGTTAAGAAGGTGACATTTTCAACCTGCTGCATTTGAGATTTGTGGTTCTAAAGCTAATCCTCCTTTCGATAAACATTCTTCCATTAGTCTAACCTTTGGCTTGAGAGTGTTGGGGAAATTTGAATGTTTAGGCTTATTCATTACTTGATATCCTTATCAATGAGCATTGAAAACCTATAATTTTTTCACTCTAACATAGAGCTTTGGCTTAGACAAAGCTCTGGAACCATGGGGGACCAAAAGAGGCTTAAAAAGCTTAAATGAAAGGGATTTTAGCTCAGACTTAGGGATAGCTACTACCTCAAAGCTAGAATGAGAGCTTAGATCTTTTGCACTACTATTTTTGCTTAAAATGAAAAAAACCTTGGACAACTCATGCTCAAATTACATATCTACCTTGGAACACCATCCATCTTGGAAACAACTCATAATTTGGTTGGAGATGTTCTGTTAAGACAATGAAGTGTCACCTGTAAATTCATACTAGGATTTGAATGCCTCTTGTGAACATGATTGGGCTCATAATTAACAATATCAACTTCCATTCAAAACTATAGAGGGACGTAATGAAATGTTGACTGGACCCACTGTCTGACAACCAAGGCAATGGAAAACCCTTGGGATAAAGAAAGAGAGTACACAAACTTTACTTGTTGTCGGAGAAAAGTGCCTTCAACTCTAACCACTGGGTCTGAACATGTCCAACTTTGTAACAATTGAAATAATGAAATGATATTTTCAAATAATCAATGTTATGGGTCTAGACATTTTCCTCGTAAACCAATTCAATGGCCTTGAATAAAATATACTTGATATCTACTTTTACTAGAATCAAGGCCCAATGCCTATTAATTGAAACATACCAATTAGGTTCTAGAGAAATAAATCTACCAAACTTCTTGCCAATAATGTGAAGGGCCTCCTCTATCTAGAAGACAAGGGGAGGGCTCAACAATATAGCCCAAATTTTTTGCACCGAGAGATGTTTGTGAGCAAGATCGCAATCCACCAACCATGTTTCTAGGACTAGGCCCGATGGCCCCCAATCCCATTTTTCCTCCTTGATCTTATTATTGTCCCCCCTCAACCAAAATTGAAAGAATATCCAATTATGAACAAATCCATGGAAAATTGACATATAACCCATGGTTTACATCTAATTGTCCAAAACCCATGCCATGAGAGATGCCTTTAGCATTGTCTTACCATATAATCTTCCTACCAAAGTAGCTTCTAACAAGTTTGGGATACCCTTGAACTTGATATCCTTACCAATGACCATTGAAAACTTATATTTTTTCACTCTAACATAGAACTTTGCCTTAGGCAAAGCTCTTGAACCATGGGGGACCAAAAGAGCCTTAAAAGGATTAAATGAAAGGGACTTTGGTTGAGACTCAGGGATAACTACTACCTCAAAGTTAGAATGAGATCTTAGCTCTTTTGCACTACTATATTTTCTTGAAACCAAAACAACCTTGGACAACTGATGCTCAGATTAATTATCTATCTTGGAACACCATCCATTTTGGAAACACATCGTGATTTGGTTCGAGATGATCTGTCAAGACAATGAAGTGTAACTTGTAAATTCATCCTGGGATTTGAATGCATCCTTTGGACATGATTGAGTTCATAATCAACACTATCAACTTCCATTTGAAATTGTGGCGGGATAGAATTAATTCAAATTCCATTTGAAACTATGGCAGGATAGAATTAAGACCCATTGTCTGACATCCAAGACAATGAAAACCCTTGGGAAAAGGAGAGTACACAAACTTTACTTGTTGTCGGAGAAAAGTGTGAAAGCATCAAACCTCCATTTTTTCTCAAAAAACATTGGAACCATTATTTTATAATATCCTTTAAGAGTATAATAAATAAAATATAAATTTCATATCAATAGAGTGTTCTCTTTATAATAATATATTTTTCTCTATATAAATGTATAGAAAGTTCACTAGATAATTTTTCTCATTCCTAAAATAATATCTAAACTATGAAGATGATATCCAAGGGACTTAATACCATAACCTCCTACTCATAATCTACAACACTCATCCACTCAAATTAACTCATTACATGTCTTTGAACTAGAAAAACTTCTTTATAAAAAGATGATTAAAAAAACACCATAAATCACAAAATATTATTGTTTAAATAATATGATAAATATATCCGCTCTAAATAAAATTTATAATTAATAATATAAATTAATAATTCTATTGGATATATAAAAGAAAAATAAATTATAACCTATCTTTAATGGAGTCCACGTTTCTCAAATTATCATTAATCTTACTTTTATTTAAGTGCTCAAGGATGAGAATGAGATTTAAGTCAATTAATTAACGTCACTATTACTAAATATAAAAAGATACGATATAATTGAATAAATGTGTAGCATCCTAAAAGGAAAATTTAAACACTCAGCTAGCAGACGACATTGCGACCAGGAAAGAAGACTGATTCTCTATTCTATTCAAATGTAATTGGACACCATACCTCCCACTAGATATAAATAAAATTTCAAAATAAAATTTTTATTTTACTTGGGTTTCTATGTGTTTGAAGGAAGGAAGGGAGAGTTTGAGAACAAATAGTGTAAAAAGAAAGTAAAAGAATAGCTTAAAATTACAACTTATCATCTTCTTTCCCACCATTTTTCACAAAATAAGGCCAACAGAGCAGAGAACATCATGATATTAGTTCCAAGGAGATTTCTCAAGTATGATCGAGGAGATCGGTGATTTGTTCGATTGATCTTCTCGATTTATCCATAATTTGTTTTGGATTTTCTGTTTGAATAGGTGGGGAGAATGAGTGAAGTATTTGAAGGATATGAGTGACAATATTGCAAGCTCTCTACAAATCTTATATGGAAATGCAACTCAACAGCTCTTCTCAATGGAGGTAAGAGGATCGATCATACGATGCTTGCACACTTTTACAGAAATTATTAAATTTTTCTTTCGGTTGATACAAAAACCAAATGTAATAAAGATTGAACCTTTCAACTCTCCTGATAATTTGATGTCTTCATCAATGCACCATAGGAAGATTTCCATATTTCCCTTATCCTTGTATCTTCGACCTCTTTTCTTTGTTTTTTGGCTAGTTGGAAAAAAATTTCAAAATTGACACTTGCGATGCAATAACCATGTCTATGAAGACACCCTAAATCTTTTGGACTGAGACCTAGGGTTTGATAGCATTTAAATCTATGCTCTATTTTGGTGGGGTTGGTTAATTTGTTGGGTACTTGAAACCATAAACACCTAGTTTGTGAATAATCATCTGCTAGTTTATTTAATTTTTATTGTGAAGGCTTTCTCTACTACAATGGATGCTATGTCAAAGGATGGTTGGATCAGTTTCCTGTAGATTACTGAAATGTTGTATTTATGGTAATTTATATATCAAAAAATGTTCAATTGTCTGTCTACTTATCTATATAAGCTATTTCTTATGGTTTGATTTATGTGGACAACCCACTGGACAAATCTATTCGTAATAGTTTATGGTTTGATACCCCTTTTGGTTTCTATTTTTGATGGAGAAACCTCTGACAGTACACCTTTTACCACAGAGATGTTTTTGTTGGATAGAAATCTCTAGAGGAATCTTACACCAAACATATAAATGGCTATTGTATATCACAATAATAAGCATTAACATATGAATATGTGGCACACCGTAAACTCTTTGCATTCAATCCATTGCTTTTTCTTTCACAACAGATTTCTTTCTGAATAGTATATGTGTTGTGGCACTTGAGTGTGTTTGCATCAAAGATTCTAAGGCCAAACCCAGATTCTCATGTGTCATGGAAATTCAACATATGCCTTGTTCACCTAAGAACTACTTGTAACTCATATTAGGGTACTCATGTACAATCTCAACTCGTCCCACCTAACAAGTTACCAAGACAAGGCTCATCACATCCAACCATGGTCTAAAACAATTAACACAATTTAAATCTTGACATGCCATAGCACCTAGCATGTCCTAGAATGCCTTGGAACTATGTGGCATGCGTTAATATCCCCTACATTCCTTGGCATGCTTTGACAGTCCCTAGCACAATGTGGCACTTCCTGACATGCCTTGGTAGTTTAGCATACCTTGGCATTGCCTAGCATATAACCTTGTCACTGCCTCCTTAACACACCTAGAACTCATTGAAACTCCCTCTCACACACTCTTATTTGTTCATGTGCGCTAATAGGTTCATTGACTGCATCAAGGCCTGTAAATATTATTCCTATGAGTGTCTGTTAGTCTCTTCTTAGGTCTTGAGTCCAATTATTTTTTCTCTTTCAACTATATGAGTTGAGCTATATGATCTTTAACCCCTCCATTGATAGAGTTCCTTATAATTGTATCATGCCCCTAGTATAAAGACATATGTATAGGTTATTATGGTATATGTTGAACTTTGGTTATTATGCTCACCTTGAAGTCATTGATATTCTAGCTAACTCACCCTAGTTAATACAAGGTCCATTGAGTTAGAAAAATGTGCCATCAATAATTATAAGTGGTTACCTTAAGGAAGGTCCATTGGTTGAAGCCTCATCAATGGAGATTGGGTCAATGGTTAGGGTTTTGATTCAGTTAGACACTATCCACTATTATATTTTTGGGCATATAGTAATTATGATCTTCCCCATGTATACAAGGATAGCTGAGAAGTGTTTCCCATAATCATGCAATTGGAACTTCAACATGTACATTAGCATAACCACAAAATATTTATCATATTTAGACAATGTAAGGTGATAGGAAAATATTTACAATATATATGTGAATGTACTAAGATCATGACCATTAGCATCATATCTACATACTTACCACAAGAAGAAGGTCATTACAACCCATTAAAAATATCCATAAGGCCTTCCTCTTTTGCAGCTCCCTGACCACAAGGGTTTAATTGAAAAACACATAGTTCCTTTAAAGATTTGAAGGTTGAGGCAACCACTTCAAGCCCTTGAACTTAAAGATAATCAAATATTTTCAATTTGTTACAATAATAATTCCATTATGCACGCTCCTCATCTCAGAGTTGGGTAGAGAGGGAGAATAATTTATTGATGCCAACCTTGTAAATGAACAGCTTTTCCTACTCACTGGTTGGACTCTCCACCACTACTTGACACCACTGACACACACCAAAAGTCCAAGATACCCATAAGATGTGCCTTACACCCAAGGGCTTAGACTACACCTCCATAAAATGTACCTTAAAATTTAGATGTCCCAAAAGAGTAATATCCTAACAAAATATAGCCTATTTGTTAGATTTTTGTAACTTTCTCCTTAGCTAACACTTGTTTTAACTATTTAATCCACTTACCATATACTCTGTCTTGTTTGCACCCACCTAGTATATAATAACACTTATGTTTTTATTACAACCAATTTAAGAGGCTATGTTTCTTTCTTACACTTAAATGTTTTCAATACAACCAAGTTAAGTGCACATGTTTCCTTTTCAAATTCCAAAAATATAACATGTCTATCTCTATTAACAAACAAAAAAATCATTGCATAAAAAATGTAAGCTTAAAATTAAATTAAAATTAGATTATTATTATTATGATAAATACACCAAATATGGAAAAAACTGTTTTCAAACACAACCATTAAAAAAAGTGTTAGTTTGTCAAATACAACTACAAACTTATTAAACCATCCTAGATCCATCTTAACCTAGATCTATAAAGTACCGAGAGGGATCCAATCTCTCAATGTGCAAACATCTTTTTTGGTGCCTGATAGATCCAATTTAGGATGGATCTAGGCTGGTTATACAATACTATATAATATCTATATTTGTATCTATGTGCCTCTTTCTTATTCCCTCTCTCTATCTCACCCCCCAAACATACACACACTCTCTCCATATCTATCTCTCTCTCCCTCCCTATTCCTCTCTGCCTCTCTCTCTTCCCTCTATCTCTCCTTTGTCCATCGCTCCCTTGTCACTCCCTCTCTCTCTACCTTTCTCCCTCTGTCTTTCTTATTCCTTCCCTCTCTCTCCTCTCTCTTAGTCCTCTCTCACCCTTTCTCTCTCACCTCCCTTTTCCCCCCCCATCACTCTCTCTCTCCCCCCTCCATCTCTGTGGCTCCCTCTCTC
>APFE031188339.1:58708-79338 GCA_000404065.3 Pinus taeda
AAACTCCTATTTGTCAGGCATATACCTCACTTTTAAATCAATTTCTTGTTGTCTCTGTATAGACCTTCCATGAGAGGGCAAAGAGTGATCACTATCATTGCTTAATATTTCTGTAGACCAAGTAATGATTCCAAATGTGTATAAGTTAGTGGCTCCTTGGATAATCCCAAGAGTGGCAATATTGTAGCAATAAGAAATTCATTTATTTTGAGTTCTTCATTAGTGCATTGATAATATATTGTTTATTCCATAAAATACCTCAACAGTGTATGATCAAATTACGGTTAAGCCTGTCATAATATTTTGACTTCTTTTAGAGGGAAACTAGAGTGTGTGCCAAGCTTGCACGTCACAATTGTATCATGCAGAGTTTACCTGGGACAATGTTTGTGGATCTAAGTAGCAAGATACCTGTTGTAATTCAAGAGGCATCAATACTACACAGTGGGAATGAGGTTTCAGAGTTAACCTTCCTTTCACATTATGGTTGGAGTCGGTTTGTTGGCAAGATGTTGGATACCCCAACTTCCTTTTTATGACTGAGTGCAGGAATGGATCCTTCGACATATTCCTCACTCAATTTTCATTAAGTAATGGGTTTTCTTAGAAGTGCTTCACACCTATAAACTCTACCAAAGTTGTTATTGAGTCTTTGGAGGTGGTTATCTTTTCAATCCACACACGTACAAGAAGACGAGAAATAATATGCCTGACTAATTTGAAGTTATCTCCCTATGAATAGGGTGTTTCCATTCATAAACCTGGCGACTCACTCTACTTCTTTCTAGTGAACAACTTTGGGACTTGACATGAATCATGAGACAATTCCAACCCCATAACTATAAATTTCTTATTTAAATCTATACCCACTAGATTAGAATCTACACAATGAGAACTCCACTCTTGTTTCGAAATTACCTGCAATCGACATGTACTGTGCTATTTAATATTTTCTGTATTTATTCGCATCCTTGGTCTGTGACATAAATATGCAACAGTCTACCTTGCATTTTCATACTAACACCTAAAAAATAATAAAGTATGCCCAAATCTATCATTTCAAATGATTTATGTAGCTCACCTTTTGTTTTTTCTATTATTGAATTTTTTTACCACTATTGATTAGATCTTCTACAACCGATACCACAGTGACAATATATGTTATAGTTTTATCCGTGTTTCTCTGAAGGTGTTTCTCCTTTAGTAGAGCAACAATACACTGCAGTTTCCATTTAGTGGAGAAGTGTACCCAGTAGCAACCTTGGCCTGTGTTCAGAGGGGTTGAATGCACATTAGACTCTATCTATTGTTTTGAAGGTGTTTCTCCTTCAATAATACTTCATCTCAATAGATCCTTCCATTCTACACCTTCAGTAGATGCATGCAGCCTTGGGATACATGTTGTAGATTATAGTTTTCCTATGAGGGTGTAGCCACGATGAAAGAAGTGCATTGATTTTAGGCATCTTGTGCTTGTTGTATGCAAGCATGATTGTTTAGTGTTTCCCAAACTTAGATAGAGCCATATTTAGTATGCTTTTATAATTTGACTTGGATGCTCACTTTTCTTAATTTAGGCATTTTTCTTAGTTCTGTTTTATTCACAGATTTATCTTTAAGAAAAGTGCACAGTAGAGAAGGGTTCTATATTTTGAGTAGGGGACACATTTCTATGTAGGAGGTACTCTAATCTAGGAAGCTTTTTCCATGCAAGTTAGGTGCTTTATCCAAGAATCCCAAGAGTGGCACTATTGTAGCGATAAGAAATTCGTTTATTTTAAGTTCTTCATTACTGCATTGATATTATTGTTTATTCCATGCAATACCTCAATAGCATATGATTAAATTATAGTCAAGATTGTCATAATATTTTGACCTACCGTCTTTTAGAGGGAAACTAGAGCGTGTGTCAAGCTTGCACGTCACAATTGTATGATGCAGAGTTTACCTGACACGAGTTTTGTGGATCTAAGTAGCCAAATACCTGTTGGAATTCAAGAGGCAACAATACTACAAAGTGGGAAAGAGGCTTCACAGTTAACCTACCTTTCAAATTATAGTCGGAGTCAGTTTTTTGGCAAGATGCTGGATACCCCAACTTCCTTTTTATGACTGACTGCAAGATTGAATCTTCTTCACATCTAAAACTTTACCAGAGCTGTTATTAAGTCTTTGGATGTGGTTATCTTTTCAAAGAACATATGTACAATAAGACGAGAAAAAATATGCCTGAATAATTTGAAGTTATCTTCCTACGAATAGGGTGTCCCCTTCAACAAACCTGACGACTCGCTCTGCTTCATTCTAGTGAAAAAAATTGGGACCTTTCATGAATTATGAGACAATTCCAACCCCACAACTATCAGTTTCTTATTTAAAGTTATACCCACTAGATTAGAACCCACACAAAGAGAATTCGATTCACGTTTCAAAAGAACCTGCAATCGACTTATACCATGCTATTTAATATTTTATGTATTTCTTTGCATCCTTGGCCTGTGACATAAAGATGTAGCATGCTACCTTGCATTTTCTATACTAACACTCCTAAACAATAATAAAATATGCCCAAATATGTCATTTCAAATTATCTATGCATCTCACCTTTTGGTTTTTCAATTATCGAAGTTATTACCTATATTGATGAGATCATCTACAACTGAGGCCACAGTGACAATATCTGTTAGAGTTTTATCCGTGTTGCACTAAAGCTGTTTTTTCATCAGTAGCACTACAATACATTTCAGTTTCCATTCAGCGAAGAAGTGTACCCAGTAGCAGCCTTGGTGTGTGTGCAAATGGGTTGAATTCACAGTAGAATTTATCTGTTATTTTGAAGGTGTTCCTCCTTTAATGGTACTTTATCGCAACAAATCCTTTCAATCTACACCTTTAGAAGATGCATACAGCCTTGGGGTGCATGCTATAGATTCTAGTTTTTTTGTGAGGGTATAGAAACAATGAAATAATCGCATCGATTTTAGGCATCTTATGGTTTTTGTATGCAAGCATGCTTTTCTAGTGTTTCCCAAACTTATATAGAGCCATATTTAGTATTATAGTTTGACTTAGATGCTCACTTTTCTTAATTTATATGTTTAATACTATATTATGCACAGATTTATCTTTAATAAAAGTGCATAGTAGAGAAGGTTTCTATATTTTGAGTAGGGGACACTCTTCTAGGTAGGAGGTACTCTATTCTAGGGAGCTTATGTCATGCATGTTAGGTGCTTTATCCTAGATAGAGCTCCAAGTCCTTGCCTCCTTGACAAAGTCCCTAGCAATCAAGACACCAGTGGACAGATTTCCAAGTCCCTAAATTTTCCAAAAACCCACTTGACCCTAGCTATATAGTCTAAAATCCTTTACATTCTAATCATCTCTTAGTTGTGATTTCATAGAGAGAGCCATCTCTGGTTTGGTAGGGCTGGCTACCAAACTAAAAGCTTGGTATGTGGTTACCTCCATCGAACGCCTCATCAGCCTGGAACATTATGGAGGATAAAAGAGGGCATAACAACTAGGGAGTGCCAAAGTGTTATAGTGAATGTAAGGTTCCTAAGTCATGGAAAAATATAATGCTAGTTGTGAGGTCATGACTGCCAAGGTGTGTTAGGGAATGCTAGGGCATGCTAACATGTGCCAGATAGTACGAAGACATGTAAAACATGCTATGATGTGCCAAGTGCTAAGGCATGCCAAGATGTACAAGGGTTCCAAGTCCCTGCCTTCTCTTCTTGCATACGTTATCCACTTATGACATTTCCTTTACAATATTTGGTGCATTTGCTAGTTATAGGTAATTTATAGGTTATAAATGTCTTCAGAATTTTACTTCTAATTTAGTATTCAACTGAACATATTGATTCTCTTATACAAAACTATTTTTCTCTCCACCCACTTGTCATAACTTCAATAACGATTAGGTAGGGACCCGCAGCTTCAATGTTGCTTTTCTTGTTTAGTAAGATATTGTCAAGACTTTAATTTATTGAAAGTTGTAGAATTTACAATTTATGAAGTTTCAAGGTATACTTTTTAAAAGAATAATTCTTTAAAGGGTGCTAGCTCAATGGAAGAGCACCTGCTTTATAGGCAAGAGGTTGGTGGTTCGATTCCATCATGCACTGACATCCATTTGGAATGGCGACAATCAATTTTTGTTGACATAGGATCTTCTAACCATCACCAATGAGCTTTGGTGACATTTTTCAACCCTCACCAAAAATATGAAATGGTGACGGTCAATGAATGCCATCATATATACGCATCAATAGTGATGACCCTCACAGGTCTATAACCATAAATTGTTGTTGTTGATATGAAATGGTGACAATCATTGTCCATCATTATAGTCATTATTCGTGACAGACCTTGAATGTCACCACAACACCCATACTTCTAGTAATTCGGCTTTTGGTGACGATCAACGAACATCACCATATATATGCACCAATAGTGATGGCCATTAAAGATCCATCACAATAAATCATTGTTGTTCATGAAATGGTGACTATCACTATCCGTCATTGTAATCAATATTCGTGATGGACCTTGAATGCCAGCATAACGCCTATACTTTTAGCTATGCCACCTTTGGTGACATTCAGGTTTTGGTGACTAATGCTATGTTCCGTCACCATTGCTCATATGCAATGGTGATGGTCACTATCTGTCATTATAAATCATTATTGGTGATGAACTTTGAATGTCCCTACAACACCTATACTTTTGGTGACGCCACCTTTGTTGACATTCAGTTTTTTCTGACAGAGGCTATGGTCCGTCACCATTGCTCATATGAAATGGTAACGGTCACTATCTATCATTATAAATCATTATTGTTGACAAACTTTGTATGTCACTACATCACCTATACTTTTGGTGATGCCACCTTTGGTGACCTTCAGTATTTTGTGAAGAATGCTCTTTTCACTGTCACTAATGTGCTTATGGTGACATTTTTCGCACCTGAGCAATGTATTTTTTTCTTGTAGTGCCTACACCCAGTCTACACCACAACACAATACATACACCTACACCTAGTGTACAAAACAATACATATACGTAATACAAGATATACGCATGTCATGATACCATGAGTATGCAATGCACATACATAGTAGCACATGTGCACAACACAATGTGTATGACATGCACACAATATCACATGTACAACATGTACATCGTACCACCTATCCACAACACCATTTACGCAATGTATATACAACATCACATGTACACGACACCGCCTGCACAATGTGTACACAACACCACCCACACAATGTGTAGACAACATCGTGTGTACGCAACACCACCTACAAACTGTGTACACAACACCACATGTACACAACACCACTTGCACAACATGTACACAACATCACATGCACACAATTCCACATGTAAAACATGTACACAACATTGCACACAAATAAAACCGCATGTACAACATATACATAGAACCACATGTACACAAAACTATATATACAACATGTGGACAACACAATATGTACACAACATCGTATGCACAATGTGTACACAACACCACATGTACACAACACCACATATACAACATGTACACAACAAAATTTGTACATAACACTACATATACAACATTTACATAGCACCATCTGTACCCAACACCGCATATGCAACATGCACATAAAACTATATATACAACATGCACACAACACGATATGTACACAATATTGCATATGCTACATGTACACAACACCAATACTGTACATCCTAACATCACACTATCCTTACCAAGCAACCTTATTTCTAGTATCTTATCCATGCTTCTCCCACCATATCGTAGATCACGCTGCTTTCATTCCACGAATGTATCCCTCGGCGTTACCTGCCATAGCATAAAAATAGATATGGTATAATCACACAATATCAATTCATATCCACATGATCCTCACCTCATAGACCAATCATGGCTACTCTTCCCACTTGATTCCTCATAAGAACAGGAACCTCTTCATGCCATTCATTTGCCTAAGCAATCATTCATCCACCAGCATAATCCTTTGCAACCTTGTCACAAAACGACATACATACAAACATACATGCATATAACCATTAGCATAAAACAATCATGATCTTTGACGACCCTATTAGACAAAGAAATACATACATACATGTGTACAAATATAGGCATCACCATAATCATAATCGCAACACAATTACTAGATATCATAAGGTCAAGGTTAAGAGAAATCCCTTTATCTGTGCATCTCATGCACAACATTGAGAACAATGGTTCCCAACATAGATAAGGCATCTGACACCTAAATTCCATTTACTTCACCTTTCCTGTTACCTTTCTCATGATTGTCCTAACACCATCTATTTACCTCAATAGATCCAACCAATCCAATTGACTCTCATATTCTTGCCTTCAGTTTCCCTTATACATACACCAAGATTCGTATGGGTCTTACATTACCTATTGGGTACCAAACAACTATCCCCGAGCACCATTGGCTTCCTCCTTCCCAACCAATTCCCAATACTCTCAAAACATAAAAGACAAGAACCAAAAGAAACCAAGAAGAAAACCATGAAAATTCAATAGCAATATGACACCACAAACAGAGTGGCATGGCCATGCACCAGACATATTCAAAACTGAAAATCAAGCACAAACAAATCACAAAACAAATAAAGCACAAAAATAGAAGCATACACAATGACTCAATCCCCATGGGTTTCCAAGGCTTCTCAAGGAAATCTCAACCCAAGACTTGTTCAAAAATTCATGGAAGTCCTTTTTTTTCCATGCAATCCCTACATCATACTTCCATAAACACATAATTGTTAGTCCATAAATAAATATAACGATATACTAGTTATCTTACCTTGTTGTCCTAAGAACGTTTCCCTGTAACTGAACACATACATATATCATCTCTCAAGGAACTCCAATGCCTTGATGGATCCATCCATAACTGAAAACAAGTTGTTATACCTGTCAAATACATGCTCATGAATATAGCACATTTCCATATAATCTCAGACAAAATTAAGGTTAAGAATACTTCCTATACTTATGCAAAGCACTCATTCATTTGGAATTGTAGTTTCCAAACATAGCCAAATTCATTCTCGCCTAATTCCTTTCTTTACCATTTACCTTGCTACATTTGAGTCTTATTATGTGATAATAAATCACCCAACTATTAGTTATATAAACAAAGCAACTGTTGCCTTGGCATGCTAATACCAAACATGTTTCCCTACAACTGTTCACACATGTTAGCCACATGTTCCAAAGATCAAGACATCATGTATATTAATTTTAAATCAACCTTTACCAAGAATATAAACCATTACTCATACTACAACAACTAGCACCCACTTACACTCAAGTACATATCAATTTTCTCAACATATATTGTATTAGCACAACCATCTTAAAACAATATCATTCTTTCATACAATTTTATAAGAACATACTCATATCATAAAATTAATCAAATATTCAAACAAAATGTAAACATAACATGTTAGATAAACCAAGTAGGCAACATAATAAAACTGATACCTCAATATATCTCAGGGTAGGCTATCACATTTGGGCAAGTCAGACCAGATTATTACGACATAATATCACAAATATATTGATTCATACCTAAATATTGTAACCATAACTATCTTCATAGAAAAATACAAATTAACATGATACATAATAACATCAATAGCTTAGTTGCAATGACCATAATCGTCATGTGTATAATTGCCATGCATATAACAACAAGTTGCTACCATTCATGACTAATTGATGCATGTGCATATGACTGCATTAATAAACTAACATCTATCATGCATGTAACCAAAACAATAATAGAGTGACAAGCATATACATAACCATAATTCTTATAATCAACCATTAACCAACATACATGCATGCCCACCATAGAAACCTATATGACGATATGCTCTTACCCCGAGGTCTAGTGCTACAACCTCGCTCTAATAATCTGCATCTCCTACTTCATCTCAGCCAACATATCAACATCATAACATACCAACAAAATCATAAACTACATAATTATCACCACGATGCATGCACAAAAAACACATAGACAACTAACATGCATGTGTGAAAAACAAGTTCTGCCCATCTAGTACAAGTATTGAACCATGCTTTGATACCACTTTGTAACATCATCCTCCCACATTTACCAAATTTCGTTGGTCCACTGGGTTAGATATGTGAAGAAGTGTTACTATGATATCACTCAACCTCCCATGTAAAGTTAAAGAACTGGAATCGTCCAACCAAAACTTTACTAACCACCCTGAGGAACTATAAGATCCCAAGTGCTAACCAACCACTCCAAGTTCCAAACCCATGAGTTAACATTACTTTTTAATGATCTAGACTCCTAGCTCCCGGCATCATAAGGAAATCCAGTGACTGTAACCCTCCAGTCTCTCCCATAATCTTTCTTCCCAACGATTGTATACTAAGTTACCCATTCATGTGCTAGTGACCCTGAGATCTAAGCCATTTTTTTTAGGGCTAGGATCCATACCTCTACCCATAACTTGATGAAACTCCCAAAAATGATAAATGACACAAAACCAAATCCTTTTATTCAATAATTTATGAAGACTTAACTTGACCAATCTTAACCATGACAAACATTCCTTCAAACACATCATGAACATGTAATCTACATGTCGTAATTACATATCTGAACATAGGGGTCTCATAATTATCTGAGAATCGTCAGGAAGGTCTCATGCCTTCTCTCAAAAGATTCATTATCATCTATTAGGTCATCTATTCATTAACCATTCATTTACTAATCAAAATATGATGAGAGTCATAACTCAAGTTTGTCAAAAAACCATGCTTATAATTAGCATATAACCATAATAATAACAAGGATAGAACAACCATCAAAGCTACATAATAACAAGCGTAAATACTCATGAAATACAAGAGGAAAAAAGTTATTATTAACATATGAAAAATCCAACCAAGTGAGTCACTTCCATGTACCACCTAACCATAGATTGGGCTGAACAAAAATCACAATCTCACCAAAACTGGGAAATGGATTTGCAGGATTTACCGCAATCCAACCAAAATCGCGCAAGAGATTACTGGGTCATTCAATGTAATTTTTTTTACTGGGTGACCAAGGTCATTCAGTATTTGTTGAATGATCTTGCAAAGTCTTCTCATCTCACTTCCATTACATCCTTGCTTCTTCCACCCAATTAAATTGTGAAGTTTAAATATCATGTAGTAAACCATTTATGTCTTCCTCTTTCCTTGAGACTACATTTTCCACAACATTTTGTTTTCCCTTTCTGTTGATATTTTCAAAGTCTTAACCCAACATCTTTGTGACCCATTCTTGTTTCTCTTCTAATGATGATATTTTCTCCAAGAATGTAATAACCTCCTCCCAAACATACCAAAGTTCACCGGTCCACCAGGATAAATATGTGACGAAGTGTTACTCTTAATGAGTCAACATCCTAGGTACAATTAAGGAAGTTGAATCTTTTAACCAAAAATTTATTGACCACCCTCAAGAACTACAAGACCCCTAGGAGCTAATGGACCACTCCAGGTGCCCGAACCCTGAGTTATCTTGGAATTTTAATAATCTCGACTCCTATTCACTCCCATCAGAAGGAAATCTAGTGACTATAACACTCCAGTCACTGCCATAAGCTTGCCATCCAATGACTGTAGAGTAAATTACTCAATTTTGTGGCAAGGACATTGATATGCAAGCCAATTTTTCATGGCTAGGAATCATACTTCTACCCAGAACTTGATGAAATTCTCAGAAATCCTAAATGACACAAAAACAAATCCTTTTATTCAAAACTTGATCAACAATTAACCTGACCCATCCTAACCATGAAATTGTTTCATGAAACACATCACGAACATGTAACCTATATATCATAGTTACATATCTAAACATAAGGGTCTCATACTTATCTGAGAATCGTTAGGAAGGTTTGATGCCTTCTCTCAATAGTTGCATTATCATCTATTAGGTCATGCATTCATTAACCATTCATTTACTAATTAAAACATGATGAGAGACATAACTAAATTTTTTCATAAAACCATGCTTATATCCAACATATAACCATGATAATAACAAGGATTGAACACCCACTAAAGCTACATAATAACAAGCATAACTAATCATGAAATACAAAAGGAAAAAAGGTCTTATTAACATATGCAAAAGACAAACAAATTAGGTACTTCTAGTTACCACCTAACCATAAATTCGGTTGAACCAAGTCTTTCTTTCAACCAATCACCCTTGTGCCGTATTCCAAGCATGAATGTGGGACTCACATCAAAACAACTAGGGCTTCCTTAGGCTTTACCACATATTCCACCATTACGATTCAAGATATTTCTAGTCCCGAAACTCTCATCTATACAACCAAGCTTTACCTTGTATGCCACCATTACTGGTCAAGGGATTCCTATACCAAAAAAGAATAAACATACACTACCAGGATTTACCATAATCATCTTGAAACCAGCAAAGGGATTACTAGGACTAAATAATCTAGGATGCATCCATATTTCTTCACCAATACCTTGAGGAATTTTCTTATCTCCACCATCAAGCTTTACTATGTATTCCGCCATTACCATTCAAGCAATTCCTAGGCCTTTGGGAATTTTCCTAAGACCACCTAACCCAGTTCCAAAACCATCCAGTAATCCAAAGCTAAACCAAATGAAAGAACTGTTAGCTCTGCTATACAGTAAGGATTCCCTATGGTTAGAGACAGGTTTGATCCGCTTGGTGGTGCTCAAAAGGGCTCAAGGCATACACAGAAGTGTTCAAAATCCTCATTCAAAGTCAAAAACATCGCAAGAGGAAAGCCCTTGGGAGGGCGGAAATACACTATCGGGAGGCACAAATACTCTAAAATCATGAAAAATCTCAAATCGTAGGCTTAAGGGTCCGAAATCATATCAGCCGTTAGATCTGGCCAATCAATTGTCCAGATCGCGTCGGCATACCGCAGTCGGAGCAGGCGGGCAGTGGCAGCGACACAGGAGACCTCGCCGATGAGCGATCGCTGATATCGCATCGGCGCTTACAAAGGGGTCAGGGCCTTTTGCATGTTTATGTTTGCGATGCGATAAGCCGGACCGGATGGCGCTATTAATTATTTCTCATAAATTTTCGGGTCCGTGCTAAGGCCTTTTCAATGATTTTGGGCGCATAACGAAAGATAAGGAAATATAAAGGAAGCCTTGGGGGTACCAATAGCGATGAAGCCCGGACCCGATGGGGTCCGGGAAGCAAAATATATATGTTTTCAAGTCCGCCAAAGGCAAATTTCCCGTGTTTTGCAGCATTTTTCAATGTATTTTCAAACAGAGGATTGGCCGGCTATCATGTGCGATTGCGACCCGAAAGGCGACCCGATAGAGGAGTGATGCATGCATTGACTGTTAATGTTTTAAATGTGGCAAAGCAGGCAGGATTTCCCAGTGGCACGGAGCTGTTCAAAGCAAGCATGGAGCAGTACAGCGCAGCAGGCAGCTGCATTCAATTCGCAGTATGGCCAAGCAAAAAGAGGACTTGCCTCAAACAGATCAGCAATTATTAGTAATGGAATTCGTCCACATTTCACGCCACCTTCCCAAGGAGGACCGCAGAGCACCAGAGAGGGTCAAATCCATTTAAACACAGCCAGATTTGTATCAGAGGCCCATTTCTAAATGTAAAAGCGGTTGGTGACCATTTATGGGCTCCTCCACGCATGGGTAGCAGAGATATTTTATAATGTAACACTATATATACTCAGAACTCAGATGTAATCAGATGATGAGTGTTTGATGAATGAGAGCATATTGTAGCCTTTTAACTTCTGGAGACTGTAACTACTTTGTAACCTGCAGCATCTGGTCTTCATTTCCAGCTAATACAAGCTTCTTTTGCTGTCAATTGCTCACTTTCCACTTCTTCTTCTTGTTCCAGGCTGTGCCTGTTTTGCATTTGTTCATTTGCTGTAAATGTTAGCATTAGAGGGGTTGTCATCCCACCTCTGTGGTAGAATTTAGCATGTATATTTGAACATGTATGTAGGTTTCTGTTATTTTAATGCATAGAGAGCTGTCATCCTGTCTGTGTATTAGAATCCAGATTTACAGACCTCTTACTGGTTGCCGCCGGCCATCACAGGGCCCTGTGTATCTGCTGGGGTGGTCAGTTTTCTCCATTATCACCTTATCCTCAAACTGTGAGTAATTGGTGGTTAAAAGCCTTGTAGTCTGGGGGTGTTCACCCATGTCTGGGGTCAATCATAGTAGAAGTGGTTATCTGGCTTAAAGGTGCTGCAAATCTTCCATTTATCCATCATTTCATCCAATAGAATTGTTAAATTTTTAATGTTCCTGAGCATCACCGATATACAACCTAGGTGAGTTTCTTGGGGTGATAACATTAATTGGCGTCGTTGCCAGGGATCGAAGAATCGAAGCTCAGCTTCCCTGGGAGAACGACACAGCTTCAAACTTTGATGACAAATAAGGTTTGAACATAGACGTTGGTTGTAAACATCTGTCTGGCGACTCCACTGGAGGAAGGCCATCCTTTGGCGACTGCATATTGAAGTTCTGGTCTAGTTCGTGAAGCATGCTCGGAGAAGTCTTCAGAAATCACTAGCTGGCCAGTGCCTGATCCTAAGAGGATCGATAAGCAGAAGAAACTTTGCGGAAGGGAGCATCAGGATCAGGTAAGCCTTAAAGAATTTTTATGTGTCTCTGTTAGTGAAGTTCACCTTCAGAGATTCATACAGCTCCCGTTTATTCATTCCCCTTTTGGAACTCAGTCCAATAAAAGTAGCCCATGTTGTTCATCATTTTCCTCTATCTCTGTTATCCTTTTCATTGATTCATATCACTCAGTTTACCAGTATCCATTTAGAATACCTCAGTCATGGCAGGCCAGCAAGCCCTTTCAAAGATAGAACGAATAGCTGTTGCTAGGTATGCACCTTTGGTCTTGCCTACCCCTTTGAATTCCATGCCTGTAGGAGATTATCAGGAATACATGCCGAAGTTTGCTGGTACAGAAGGAGTATCAGCTGAGGAGTACCTCGAATCCTTTTATAACTTTGCTGATAACCTGGACATCTATGAAGAGGATGTATGGATGAGGGTTTTTGTCCAGAGCCTAGAGGGAGAAGCTAGAAAATGGTTCAATGAACTAGCCCATAGGTCCATAACAGATATTGAGGCTTTAGATGATGTGTTCCTAAAGCACTGGGGAGATAATGAAGATCTGCTCTTTGACCATACTGAGTTTGGGAACTCGCAGAGGGATGAGCTTTCATCATCCTCAGATCATAAGATCAATGAAATGGCCAGGACGATAGAGCTATTGGCCTTTGAAGTTTCCAAGTTAAGAGTTGAGCAGCATTCAGGAGTGGAGCAGTTGCAGATTCTACAAATAAGCAGAGATACAAACGAAGACAAAAGGGTGAAGACCCTTTTTCAGAATATATCCAGCGAAGGAGAGCAGTATGAAGAAGAGGAGGAGGTCCATGGTTTGGAAGACAAGGGTAGTTCCCCCTTCTTAACCAGAGCTGCTTATGAAGAAGCTTTATCCAGAGGTGCCTCTTATCAGTTTGTTGTACCTGCAGAACAACAAGCTTATCAGCAGAGGAAACTAGCAGCAAATCCTTCCATCCTCGAAGAATTTGTGCCTGAAGCTAGCTCATCTTCACATGGCTATGCAAATCTGCAAATTAGCCAGCCTGCTATCATCCCCAGCCTAGTAATCAAGAAGGGAGAAGAAAACTCCCCATCATCTTATGTTTCTCTGCTTGCTCAAGAAGAATTCCCTCAAAGTTGCTCCTTGAACACTGAGGCAGCAAGTAATTTAATGCTCAAGGCTGAAGCTGATCATCTCAGTCTTGATACTCTAATGTCTGCTCAGATGGCCTCCACGCTAAATGAGAGGGCAGCTTGCCAGATGACAGAGGAAGAAAATGTTCAGTCATGGGAATCCTCCTTGGATGAGGATTTTTCAAAGAAATATTCAGGGGCAAATGTTGTCTCTGTGTCTCCTGCACAAGAATTCAATGGTGCCTCATTCATATTAGTCGTGCAGACCACAGAAGACAAAGATAAGTACACGGCAGCGATAATTATTCAACAGGTGTACAAAGGCTCCTCTGAACAACGTCCAAGGAGGAAAACATAGAGAAAGGGAATGAAGAATCAATCATCTCTACCTATTAAGCTCAAGTGTCCTAAACTATTTGAGGTGGATGATCAAATCAATCCTGTTCTGTTGATATATGATGAACCAGGCTGAGAGCAGGAGAAACAATTTTAGTGGCCCAGCAAATGGGCAATTTTTGAAGTATATGTTTTCAGGCTTTAATGTTTGTAATCAATTTCTTTTACAGTTTCCTATTGTATGCTTAGTTGACTCCATGCCCAATGGACACTAGGAAAATGTTTTTAAAGCTTGTTTTGTATAAAGGCATTGATCTGCAGGTCCTTGAGACCTCACAGGGAGGATCTCATCCCCAGAAGGAGCCAATATTAGCTCTGCTATACAGCGAGGATTCCCTATGGTTAGAGACAGGTTTGATCCGCTTGGTGGTGCTCAAAAGGGCTCAAGGCATACACAGAAGTGTTCAAAATCCTCATTCAAAGTCAAAACCATCGCAAGAGGAAAGCCCTTGGGAGGGCGGAAATACACTATCGGGAGGCACAAATACTCTAAAATCATGAAAATTCTCAAATCGCAGGCTTAAGGGTCTGAAATCATATCAGCCGTTAGATCTGGCCAATCAACGGTCCAGATCGCATCGACATACCGCAGTCGGAGCAGGCGGGCAGTGGCAGCGACACAGGAGACCTTGCCGATGAGCGTTCACCGATATCGCATCGGTGCTTACAAAGGGGGCAGGGCCCTTTGCATGGTTATGTTTGCGATGCGATAAGCCGGACCCGATGGCGCTATTAATTATTTCTCATAAATTTTCAGGTCCGCGCTAAGGCCTTTTCAATGATTTTGGGCGCATAACAAAATATAAGGAAATATAAAGGAAGCCTTGGGGGTGCCGATAGCGATGAAGCCCGGACCCGATGGGGTCTAGGAAGCAAAATATATATGTTTTCAAGTCCGCCAAAGGCAAATTTCTCGTGTTTTGCAGCATTTTTCAATGTATTTTCAAACAGAGGATTGGCTGGCTATCATGTGCGATTGCGACCCGAAAGGCGACCCGATAGAGGAGTGATGCATGCATTGACTGTTAATGTTTTAAATGTGGCAAAGCGGGCAGGATTTCTCAGTGGCACGGAGCTGGTCAAAGCAAGCATGGAGCAGTACAGCGCAGCAGGCAGCTGCATTCAATTCGCAGTATGGCCAAGCAAAAAGAGGACTTGCCTGAAACAGATCAGCATTTATCAGTAATGGAATTCGTCCACATTTCATGCCACCTGCCCAAGGAGGACCGCAGAGCACCAGAGAGGGTCAAATCCATTTAAACACAGCCAGATTTGTATCAGAGGCCCATTTCTAAATGTAAACACGGTTGGTGGCCATTTATGGGCTCCTCCACGCATGGGTAGCAGAGATATTTTATAATGTAACACTATATATACTCAGAACTCAGATGTAATCAGATGATGAGTGTTTGATGAATGAGAGCGTATTGTAGCCTTTTAACTTCTGGAGACTGTAACTACTTTGTAACCTGCAGCGTCTGGTCTTCATTTCCAGCTAATACAAGCTTCTTTTGCTGTCAATTGCTCACTTTCCACTTCTTCTTCTTGTTCCAGGCTGTGCCTGTTTTGCATTTGTTCATTTGCTGTAAATGTTAGCATTAGAGGGGCTGTCATCCCACCTCTGTGTTAGAATTTAGCATGTATAATTGAACATGTATGCAGGTTTCTGTTATTTTAATGCATAGAGAGATGTCATCCTGTCTGTGTATTAGAATCCAGATTTACAGACCTTTTACTGGCTGCCGCCAGCCATCACAGGGCCCTGTGTATCTGCTGGGGTGGTCAGTTTTCTCCATTATCACCTTATCCTCAAACTGTGAGTAATTGGTGGTTAAAAGCCTTGTAGTCTGGGGGTGTTCACCCATGTCTGGGGTCAATCATAGTAGAAGTGGTTATCTGGCTTAAAGGTGCTGCAAATCTTCCATTTATCCATCATTTCATCCAATAGAATTGTTAAATTTTTAATGTTCCTGAGCATCACCGATATACAACCTAGGTGAGTTTCTTGGGGTGATAACAAGAACCACATGGCACTATGGCTATACAAAAAAGATATGTATTAACCCTATTGTATGTATTAAATAACCTTGAATCACCTCCTATAGGAGAATTGTGTAATTCCAAAAGGACCTTCTATTTGACTTGACAATTCTTACATAAGTGCTTTCAATTCTATAACAAATCATTTTCCTATGTAATGCTTTTTACTGGGTGACCAGTATCATCCTATAGTTGTTGAATGATCTTACATAGTCTTTTCATTCTACTTCCAATATATCATTTCTTCTTCTACCCAATGAAATTGTGAAGTGGAAAGATCACATAGTAAGCCATTTATGTCTTCCTCTTTCCTTGAGAGTGCTTTTTCCACAATATTTTGTTTTCCCTTTCAGTAGATAATTTCAAAGTCATAACCAAACATCTTTGTGACCCATTCTTGTTTCTCTTCTAATGATGATATTTTCTCCAAGGATGTAACAACCTCATCCCACACTTGTCGAAGCTTACCATTCCACCAAGGTAAATATGTGATGAAGTGTTAATATGATATGACTCAACCTAATAGGTATAGTTAATGAAGTTAAAACATCCAACCAAAACTTTAATGACTACCCTCAAGAACTACAAGACCCCCAGGAGTTAACCAACTACTCCAGGTCCACAACCCCTGAGTTAACTTGACTCTTTTATGATTTGGACTCCATGTTGCTCCCATGGCAAGGAAAGCTAGTGACTATAACCCTATAGCCGCTCTGATAAGCTTACTTCCAAATGAATATAAACTAAATTACTCAATTTTGTGCCATTGACACTGAGATCTAAGCCAGTTTTGCAAGGCTAGGATTTAGACTTCTTCCCGGAACATGATGAAACTCTCATAAATGATAAATGACACAAAAACAAATCCTTTGATGCAAACCTTGATCAAGAATTAACCTTACCCATCCTGACTAGGACAAAAATTTCATCAAACACATCATGAACATATAATCTAAATGTCATAATTATATATATATGAACATTGGGGTCTCATACTTATCTAAGAATTGCCATGAAGTTCTGATGCCTTCTCTCAATAGTTTAATTATCATATATTAGGTCATGCATTCATTAACCATTCATTTAATAATCAAAACATGATGAGAGCCATAACTAAATTCTATCATAAAACCATGCTTATAACCAACATATAACCAAAATAATAACAAGGATAGAACCACCATAAAAGCTACATAATAACAAGCATAAATACTCATGAAATACAAGAGGAAAAGAACTATTATTAAAATATATAAAAGTCAATCATGTCAGGGACTTCCATTTATCACTCAACCATAGATTGGGTTGAACCAAATATTTATTTCATCCAATCACTGTTGTGCCATATTCCAACTATTAATGTGGGGCTCACAACAAAACAACCAAGGCTTCCTCAGGCTTCACCACATATCCTGTCATTTTTTGTTGAGGGTTTTCTAGGCCCGAAACCTTCATCTATACAACTAGGCTTTACCGTGTATCCCACCATTACCAGTTAAGTGATTCCTAGGACCAAAAAAACAAAAATACATCACCAGGATTTACCGCAATCTTGCCAAAACCGGGCAAGGGATTACTAGGCCTAAACAAGCCTTGATGCCTCAAGATTTTCTCACTTGTACCTTTAGAAATTTTCACATATCCACCCTCAGGATTTATTATGCATCCCATTGTTACCATTCAAGGGATACGTAGGACCTTAGTAATTTTCCTAATACCACCTCAACTAGTTCCAAAACCATTCAGAAATCCAAAGTTAAACCAAATTAAAGATGCCCATCACACCATGGCTAACCAAAAAAATAATTTATTAACTTTATTGTATGTCTTAAATAACCTTGGATCACCTCCTATAGGAGAATTATGTAATTCCAAAAGGACATTCTATTTTGAATTGAGAATTCTTACATAAGTGTTTTTGATTCCATAACAAATCATTTTTCCTCATAATTTTTTTTACTCGATGACCACGGTAATCTAGTAGTTGTTGAATGATATTGTAGAGTCTTCTCATCTTATTGCTATTAATCCTTACTTCTTCCACCCAATCAAATTTTGAAGTAGAAATAGCGCGTAGTAAACCATTTATGTCTTCCTCTTTCCTTGAGAGTGTGTTTTCCACAATATTTTGTTTTTCCTTTCTGTAGATAATTTCAATGTCATATGCCAACATCTTGTGACCCATTCTTGCTTCTATTCTAATGATGATATTTTCTCCAACCATGTAACAACCTCCTGCCACACCTACCTAGGTTCATTAGTCCACTAGGGTAAGGATGTGATGAAATGTTACTATGATATAACTCAACCTCCTAGGTATAGTTATGGAATTTGAATTTTCTAACCAAAAATTTACTGAACACCCTCAAGCACTACAAGACCCCCAAGAGCTAACCAACTACTCCACGTGCCAAACCCTTGAGTTAACTTGACATTTTAATGATCTAGACTCCCATATGCTCCCTTGAAAAGGAAATGCAGTGATTGTAACTCTCTCATAGCTCCCATAAGCTTGCTTCCCAATGACTCTAGAGTAAATTGCTAAGTTATGTGCCAGTGACCCCGATATCTAAGCCACTTTTTCAGGGCTAGGATCCAGACTTCTACCCGGAACTTAATGAAACTCTTAGAAATGATAAATGTCACCAAAAAAAAAGCATTTCATGTAAAATTTGATCAAGAATTAACCTGACCCATCCTAACCATTACAAACATTTCGTCAAACACATGAGGAACATGTAATCTACACATCATAATTACATATATGAACATAGGGGTCTCATACTTATCTGAGAATCATCAGTAAGGTCTAATGCCTTGTCTCAATAGATGACTTATAATCTATTAGGTCATGCATTCATTAATCATTCGTTTACTAATCAAAATATGATGAGAGACATAACTAAAGTATGTCATAAAACCATGCTTATAACCAACATATAACCAGAATAATAACAAGGATAGAAAAACCATCAAAGCTAAATAATAAAAGGCATATATACTCATGAAATACAAGAGGAAAAAAGCTCTTATTAGTATATTCAAATGCCAACCAAGTCAGGTAATTTGACGTAATACTGGACCATATATTGGGCTGAACCAAAAATTTCTTTCAGCCAATCACCCTTGTGCCATATTCCAAGCATGAATGTGGGACTCAAGAAAAAACAACCATGCCTTCCTCAGGCTTTACTGCACATCCTGCCATTAGTATTCAAGGGATTTCTATCCATGAAACCTTCATCTATAGAACCAGGCTTTACCATGTATCCTTCCATTACCAGTCAAGGGATTCGTAGACCCAAACAAAGAAACATACACTACCAGGATTTATAGCAATCTCGCCAAAACTGGACAAGTGATTACTAGGCCTAAACAAGCTTGGATGCCTCCAAATTTCCTCGTGAATACCTTGAGGAATTTTTTTTTTCTCCACCCTTAGGCTCTACTGTGTATCCCTCCATTACCATTCAAGGGATTCCTAGGCCATTGGGAATTTTCTTGAGACAACCTCATCTGGTTCCAAAACTGTCTGGAAATCCAAAACTAAACCAAATGAAAGAACCCCATCACACCAAGGCTATTCAAAAATGGAAAGGAAAGGCCGAAAAAATTATCAAAAGTGGAAAAACCCATTCCAATGACAACAACATAACCAAATACAAAGATGCATGCGAAAAATAGAAAGCAAATGATACATGAAATTCAATACCTAAAAGTAATCCCATTGTAGCTGCTTAATCCAACTCTTCCTTGCTTGACCTTTGTCTCCCTTTGTTTTCTTGTAGTTCCTTTTCCTACCTTTCTCTGATGCTAGAGTGATCCAAGAATGCTCTAAGTGTGCAAGAGTATGAGAGAGATAGAGAATAGAAAGAGAGAGATCCAAAATTGAACTAACAAAAGATGTGAACTGATCCTCATAGGCCTTATTATTAATGAGACCTTTATTTTCTTCATTTTCCTCTATTTTTCCTTCAATTTCTTCCTTGCATGCAACATGTTACCTTTCACATTCCTTTACTCCTATTTCCTTTATTTTCATAAATATAATATGAATTAATGCCTCTTTTCCTTTTGAAAGCCTTTGTCATTTCCTTTGCAAATTTCCTTAGCCATAATACACCAAATGAACATCCACTAGGATGTTTTTCCTAACATTCAGCTTGGAAAACATGTCCCATGATCTTGGCCTTATTTTTTCCTTTATTAACTTTATTACATGAAATTTCAACCTGGGGCTATGTTATGAAACCAGCTCAAGAAAAGATAGAAAAGATAGATCAACGCCTTAGAATTCAGCCTCTTCGAGGGGGAA